>APFE030401843.1:6803-24583 GCA_000404065.3 Pinus taeda | reverse complement strand
AATTCATTGAATCTCTTGTTAAACTCCTCCATGGTCTCATTCTCATTTTTCTTCATGTTGCTAATGGCATTGATCAAATGCCTATTTTCCTTCTTCTCTCCAAACTTATCTAAAAATGCAGTTAGAATGGCTTGTTAGAGTTATATGAGTTAGTAGGTTGCTCAGTGAGCTAATCAAGAGCATCCTCTTCTAAAGATAAAACAAAAAACCTCATCTTCACATCCTCATAATTAGCAGTGTTACACCATTTAAAGATACAAACATTAAAGTTTTTCACATGTGATGTAGCACTAATGGCATTATTACCTTGAAAGGAAGGCAACTTTTCAATAGCCTTGTCAGGGATATTGTGAGGATAGCCATTTATGTTAGTGAAGTCACAAGGAGCAAAAAGATAATTCATGATGCTAGGCTCTACTTGTTCTTGAAAAAGCAAATGAATATCAGAAATAGCCTCTTGCCCAAGACTAGCAAGAGCTCTACTATGAGAAAGTCTATTCAACTTCTCTCTAAAAACCCTTTCAGGATCAGGAGAGGGGCTGACTAGACCACATGAATTTCTCCTAGTAGAGACTCTTGCAAAATTTGGATTGAGTGGAGTCGCCACTTGAGAAAAAATCTAAATCTAAAGTTCAAAAATGCTAAAACCAAAAGGTTAGTCGATTTCCCAGGTACAAGAAAGCTTGTCCCCAGCAGCGACGACAAAGATGTTGACCCTGCCGCCTACACCTACCTACAAGTGAGTGAGAAAAGCCTTCAACTCCACAAGGTGTGGTTGGTAGCAGGGAACTCAGAGAAGGGGCTGTCACACTAATCCCGATTCTCTCCATTTGAGCTATCTCCTAGGTTAGCTAAGGGGGGTGGTCCCTAATGAAAAGTTAAGTTAAAAGATGTGAGTTTCTAGGAGAGTGTTATAGTGAAAATGGATTACTTTAAGGATTTATGAGCAAATATGAAGTGAGCAATTTGAAATAACAATGCCATTCATTAATATGATTAAAAACCATAAAACCAGTGCCTTATAAGGAATTTGCTCAACAATTTTAAAGATACATTTGCTCAAAGTAAAATGAAATGCTCTCAAAAGAGAAAACAAAGTCACCCTGAAATGTAAATAAGATTTGTTAGCACAAGATATGTAAGATACAAAATGCTTTTGAGATAATCAACTTTATAAATCAAAACATGTGAAACATATCTTACCAAAACCAAAAAAATAGTAATTAACTTGGAAATGTAAAAGAAAGGAAGTGCTAAACCAAGACATCAATATGCAATTAGACTTGAAACATGAAAATAAAACACTTGTTTGAAATGATTATGATATTTGCTTTTGGAATAGACGTTGCATATGAAAACTCAAACCATCAAGAGACAAGTAAAATAAATGTAATGGAAAATGCTCTTGGTTAATTTTATGAATTAGCTCTACAACAAGATTACAATTTAACTCTTCAATCCTCAGACCTCACCCTCGCCCAATGATATGGATTTCACAGTGAGGAGTCAATAGAGGAGTAGAGGATCTCTAAGATGTCTACTTCCTCCAACTTATGTTGGAGGTAAAATTTTAATGAGGCTTGGGGCCTTCCTACACTAAAATGCCTAAATGAAATGCAAATTGTGTTAATTCCCCAAATTAAAATAATAATACATGCAAATGCTTCAAAGAGATTGATTTGCAATGCTTGAAAAATGTTCAACATAAGTTGCAATTATAATTTCAATTGGAGAAATAAAATTAGCTTACAAGTGTTGCATGTGTTTCATCAATGAATTAAAATGATACAAGTAATTTGTTTGAAAGTAAAATTTGTTTCAAATAGGCAATGACAATAAATTGCTCCAATATTCAAGATAACAATGTAGCATAAAATTCCCCGGATGCGGGTGGTAGATAAGTCATTAATGCGCATGGGCCGCCGGACAAGCAGGTGGCTAATTCGTATGGCAATCTGCGCCTTCCCCTGTGGGGAATTAAGGCAAGTTCTGGCTCTTTGGCCGACGCCATTAACCAATTTGGAAAATCGAGAAATTCTTTGCAAATCCAGAAATATGGAGCAGAGCTCCCCGCATTCCCCTATTCGGCCTCTCAATTGCCCCTGCCATCCCTCTGTCGCAGATCCAAGCCTTCGCACTGTTACCGGAAGACGTTGCAGACTCCTCTGTTGCGTCGACCTGGGCAATGGTCACCATTTTTCTCAGTCCTTTCTCTGCCACCTGGGTTTTGAGGTCTCGGCCCCCTCCTCTGGTCCGGATTTGAATTCCCCTGCTCCCCACAACATCCCCTCTGCCGCTTCTGGCCCGCCTCCTGACCCTGCAATTCATCGCTCGCTGCAGCTTTCTAGACGAAGAATCATGCGCCATCGTCATAGAATGAGGAGTAGGCGAGGTGGTAGTCGGGGCGGCACCACTCGACCTTCGTCCCTGCCCCCTTCTGTCTCCACTTCCCCGTCTGCTTCCCCTCCCCTAAGCCCCTCCAATTCCTGCTTCCTTGGCAGATACCTGGACACTCGCAATGGCCGAGTAAGATTGGGCACCAGCGAGGCTCGGAGTTCAGGGGGATTCGCTCAGCGCATCGCTACCAATGCTTCCTCCCAGCAAGCGCAATTCCAGTTTCACTGCTCCATGGACAAGCCACTCATAATTACCACTGTCATGGTGGATTTCAGAGAGGTCACTGACTCCTATCCCGAACCAAAGCTCAATCGGGATATTAACCAGGATCCTCCTAAGCTCGACATCTTTCAAGGGGAGCCAAGCTCCAGCCCCCCGCCGAGAGACAAGGACAACCTGTCCAGCAGCCAACAGAAGACTCTGGGAGGCGAAGCCACCCGCAAGGACAAAGGAATTCAAATCGAGATCACGATAGGTGGCGGGCATGCAGAGGATACTGGTTTAGAAGAATTTGGTTGGTGTCCGATCGTGGAGGAAGAGCCAACAGAAGCCACCTTGCAGCTGCATGATAGGTCACGTGTCGGGCCCTGAGTCCGATTTTGATTATTTTCATTTCCAGCTCAATTTTGAATTTCGTTTCATGTTGGGTCTCTTTTTGAATTTCGTTTCTAGCTCGGGCTACAAGCATTGGTTCACATGAGCTATTTTATTGTGGAGAATTTTGAGCTAAACTGTGGATGTATTATTGAAATTTACAGTCTTCTGGTCACAATTTTTGAATTTTGGAACTGTCGCCCCTGGAGGGTAAAATGAACTTTCCCTATCTCGTTCTCGGACTGGTTTCCTCAACTGGGGCAGTCGCGATATCAAGGCTCGATGTCCTAAATGGTCATACAACTGACCCAGTACCGCTGAGGCCGGAGCCTCTTTGTACATTATGTCTTTATTAATAGATCAGTTTTACTTAGAAAAAAAAACAATGTAGCATAAAATTGAAGCATGTATTCAAGTGCTCATGAAACAATTTACCAAGGTAAATGGAAACGAATCAAAGTTTATTACGAATATAAAATGCTTGCGTGTAAAGGATGAATTGCCCAAAGTAAAGTGTAAGCTTGTATCTCCAAGCAACAATAAGAAAGAAAATGCAAAGTTCAAATGAAATTGTAACAAACTTTAACTTAATGAAATGTGATAGTGAAGTTGTGTTAATTCCCAATTAAAGCATGCATGTAAGTGAATGAAGTATGAAAGCTTAAACCATGCAAATGTCAATCCACCCAAGAGAAGCCTCTCTAAATGGGGAGATAGGATACCATGGGAGAAATCCCAAGCTCCCACAAGCAAGTTAGATCTTTTATTAATATTACAATGAGAAGAGGGCCCTTCAAAGTTCTCAACTATACTTCAAGGAGAGTCCTCACAATAATTGCTTGAAACTTGGACACTAGACCTCTTTTCTTGAAAAAGTAGCGACAAGATCTCACAAAACTTATGCAAGGAAAACAAGGTGTGAGTTTACTCCAAATGCCCACGGCTTAAAGAGGAAAATGGGCAGCCCTCTAGTGGACTTGACTTGGCCAAAATAAGTCTCAAAAGGGCTCACGACATCTTTGGAAATCAAACCCCCAACACTTGCCAAAGGTCCTGCAAACACTTGTTAGATGTTGCGGGAAGTTGATCTTCAAAATCTGCCACACAAGAGTTAGCAAACAATCCAAACAATGGCTGCAAAATAAGTTAAGTATTAATGGAAAAATCAGCAAGATAAAACGCATATGTACGATTATAATTTACAAAAGGCTAAGCTAAAGAATGAGTAAACTCTTGTCTTTGCTTAGTCATCTTCAAGCTCTTAGATAGCAAATGAAAGAAATGAAGTACAATGTTTTTTTAAAAGAGATTTAAATTTAAAAGTTCTCGGCTTGTGTACATGCTATGTGTCGAAATCCCTGCAAAACCACTTTGTAAGATAAAACTATGAAGGTTCAAAGAACAAATGAGAGCTCCTTTAAGAATGTATCAAGAGTGGGTTGGTCTCTCCAAAGACTTCCCCTCACGCTTGATTTTGTAATCCCAACAACATGTTCCCTCTACAAAACTTCAATCAAAAATTAGTTCCATATAGATTTAACAATAAACAATGATAAGAAAATCTAGAGATTTATTTCAAACCAACTAGAGCATTCTATACCTAGAGCATACTTCTAAATCACATGTCAATGCAAGATAGCTCTACATTAACAAATCTACAAGAACATATGGAAACAAATTAGATCAAAACATGAGTAAAAGGAATTATACCAATGCTCAACAATTCATCACACTTGAAAAGCAGGAACACCTCATGAATGAAACCCCAAAGTCTTTATTGATATTTCTGAAAGTGTACAAGGCAACAGCGCTTCCACAAACACAATAGCTAGTAACAATATTATCAATGAGCGAGCCCATGGCTCTATTATATAGATAGTTGGGAGCAAATCCCAATGAAGAATGACAATAACAATTGCATTGGAGTCAATCCCAATGTAGAAGTGATTAAACAAGTGGCACAAGGTGACAATCCCAAAGATAAATTCGAATTTCTTGAATGGAACTCCAACGCCAAGTGTAAAAATCGAGTTCTAGCAAGTGGACATCATTTTCTTCTTCCCTTATGTGCCAAATTCGAATTTTATGGTGGAATGACAAGTGTATATGGGTGGTAACCCATGTGAGGACAATTTCCCACAAAAATCTCCACCAAATATTCTCCCAAATCCTCCCAAATGTGCATTAACTTCACAAATTCGAATTTCCAAGCAGTTTTTCATTTAATGCCAGAAATTCGATTTTATTTGAGCACATGTCCTTTCCTCGATTTTAGGAGTCCACATCACCTTAGGACTTCACCTTAACTCCCCCATAATTTTCCACCTCATTTCCACAACATTTAGCATGTGTGGATAGTTATTTTTCTCCATTTATTTAATTTCGGGCTTAATTAATTGCCAGATTTCCCACTAAACTTAGGAAAAGTGGGGTTTGAGGGTCCAAAACACATTATTAACCCCTCAAAGTGTGTTATAGTAAAAAGTTGAGGGTGAGAGATGTAATTTTGATTACTCATACCCCATACAACTTCTCTAAGCTACACTTATTACAATTTAAATACAATTTTATTTGCAATTTTTGACCTGCGGGAAATCTAAAAAATTAAAAAAATGACTACCTAAACCTAACCAAATTCCACGAAAATTTTTGTGTGATCTAATATGGTAATATACATCGACTCTAGACACTAAGATGTGTTAGGGGCTCAACCTTCAAACCATCACACCAGCTTTGGAGTAAAATGTGAGTGAAAAAACCTAGGAAATTATCCGCCTTTGAAAAAGAAAAAATAAATAACCAGATAAAAAAAACACTCTAAGGTGTACTCGTTTTCTAATCGAGTCCCAACATCCTAGGCCTGTTATAGATTGAAAACTCATCATTATTAGTATAAGTTATTACAATTCCCTGTAGGGCTTGGAATCTGGGTACAAAAAAAGATGATAAGAAAATAGAAGTAGAGTTCAAAAACTCTGTTGACTGATGATATCTGATAGTACAAGTGTCCTCTGGATCATCCTTGGGCATGGAGTCTTCATATAATCATCAGGTGCCACTCCAATGGTCAACAAGCACCAACTTGCATGTCACTAAAAATAGTCTCAATAGAGTTGCCTACTTCTTAAGTAGAATGGATATGTGATCTATTTCTGTTACCCCTCACTTGTCGATGTTACTAGAGGAGATTTATCTTCGATGATCCACATCACAAGCAATGGTTCTTATTACCTGCCAAAAGTGGGTAACCCAAAGGAAAATATTTCTTCTCATTTGATAATTGGTCAACCAACAACCGTATGACGGTCTTCAAATAGTTTTATATCAAAGCTCCACCTATCGCTCTAGTCAGTGCTTTCTCCCATCTAGCATTCTTTTTGAAAGAAGGCAGATCATCTATCAACATGTACTTTAACCATCTTAACAATCATGTGCTTTCATTTAATCTTAAGGGCATGTTAATATGTGTAATATCCCAAACGGGATATTTTGCGGGAATCTAACCTTGCAAAAATTTAACCCAACCAAAATCACTACATAAAAATTACCATTCACTTAACAGAAGATTTCCATGTAAAATATAACAAAATAAAATGCATGCAATTCAATAACATAATGAGCAGAAATAATCTCATCTTTCATTATAAGAAATAACTGAAAGAGTGTACATTATGATATAATTGAAATAGCTGAGATAGATAATCTGGTCTCCAAAACTGATATGCTCCAATGCTGAAACCAGCCCTCCAAACCTGAACTGAAATGCAATTGCTAAGCTCTCCTATGAATTCTGGATGAATTCACCAAGGGGAGATGGGTACTCGCCCAATCTCACTGAATCACTCGAGGGTTTCCATCCTGGGCTACCAATGAAGTAGAGAATCGAATTTGCCAACCTCTCATACAATAAGAAATATCAAGTCCAAGATGTCCTTCCAATGGCCTCCTCCTCCTTTTTATAAATCTGATGGACCCCTTTAGAACCTCCTATTTTATTATTATTTTAATCATTGAGCTAATTTCCCTCTTTTGTTTCATTTAAAATATTCTTTTTAATGTGGGAAAATGGTAAATTGGCCATCATGCCTCCTCAGGCCACTGAAAATCCCTGCTAACCATCCCATCTTGTAGATCTACTGATTCTCATTCCAACGAGCTATTACAGTAAGGTGTTCTGTCAAGTATTCCTCCCAGAAAGCCACCATAAGCATAATTAAATGAGTTATGCACAAAAATAACCCCATTTTACGCGAATTATCAGAATGCAATGGAACAAAGAGCAAGTTGTGTGGACTCAATACTGATGATGTGTTGAAAATTGGCAGCTCGGGGATGAATTTATAAAAACAAATTTTCTAAAAATAGAAAGTATCACATGACTTTCCAAAAATAGTAAATCACCTTACATCAATTGGTAATCAAGCATTGTTGATGGAAAATCCCTTTTTATCATCAATCAATCCTAATAGTTCAATTTCGACTTAATCATCAATATTATCATTAATATTAATATTGACAATGAGTTGTCGAAGTTTGCTCCACGATAGACATGCTTGAATGTCGACGTTTCAAGTCTATAACAAGACCCATCATTGGGACAAAGGTCTACTGTGGAGCAAACTCCAATAACTCATTCTCAAAATCTACTCCACATAAATCTACAAACATTATTATTATTATTATTATTAAAAAAAATTCAAGTCTCTCAATCATGAGACTCAATCATGTCATATGTAACTCCCCTCAATCAATGCATATGATACTCTCTCTTGATGGATTCATTCATCTCTCTCTTTAATGCTCTTATGCACGTCTTACACTCTTACACTCTCTTACACACTTTAATGACTAGTCATGAAAAGATTCATCTTACACCTCTTTAATGCCTAAGTTACACTCCTCTCCTTTATGGCATAAGTTACACTCCTATTTTAGCATAGATAACTCCTCCTCAAGGCATATGTATTACTCCCCCTTTATGTCAATAATTCATTGCCCCTCCTATATATATGTGTCTCATATCATCTCACCTCACGTACTTGTGCATTGTGAATTTAAACTTGAGAGAGACTTGGAGAGACTTGAAGGAGATTGTGTGAGAGAGAGAGACTTGGAGAGTAAGAGTAGATCTTGGAGAGCCAAAGTTATTCAGTGTTTGCAGCAGCGACTACTATCAAATATATTCTTCATATTTTGGTGAACTTCTTCATTCTCTCATTGTACTTTGTATCTTTGTTAAACAATTGATTTCTAATAGAAGAAGAATCTAGTTGGGTTTTCCCCTTGTGGGTTTTTCCTTGGTTATTGAACTAACTTCTCTGTGTCTCATTGAGTTCTTGGTTCTTTCATTGTTCATATGGTTTATATGGTTTATGTTCTATCTACAATTACTTAACGTAGTTTGCAGCATAAAGAAGTTCTAGATTTAAGTGATTATAACACCATAAAACATCAAAATTTAAACATGGTATCAGAGCTTTGGTGAAGACAAACTCAAGAAGACGAGTTTCATTTGCAGCTCTCTTTCTATTGGAATATATTTTGTTCTCCGCTCTATTTGTAACTCTCTTTGCTAGAATATCTCTTGTTGTCTGCTCCATTTGAAGCTATTTTCCTGTTGAAATATATCTTATTGTCTGCTCCATTTGCAACCCTGTTTCTGTTGAAATATCTCTTGTCGTTTGCTCCATTTGCAGCTTTTATTTGTTGAAATATCTCTTTTTTCTTCTATTTGCTACTCATTTTCTGCTGAAATATCTCTTGTTTCTTCTATTTGCTACTCAATTTCTGCTGAAATATTTCTTTTTTTTTGCTAAAATTTACATTTGAAATTTTACTGCTAAATTTTATAGTTGAAATTCTAGTGCTGAAATTTATTGTTGAAATTTTACTGCTGAAATTTACCGCTGAAATTTTACTGTTGAATTTTATAGCTGAAATTCTACTACTGAAATTTATTGTTGAAATTTACAGCTGAAATTTTACTGTTAAATTTTATAGTTGAAATTCTACTACTGAAATTTACTACTGAAATTTTATTGTTGAAATTTACTGCTAAAATTTTGCTGTTGAAATTTTACTACGGAAATTTTGTTGCTGAAATTTCACTGCTACCATTCTTCCAAGATTTCAAGGAACCCAAAATATGATAGTAATTTTGCAGATAGTAATTAAGTCTTGCAGGTGTTTAAAAGTTGTGGTTTTGGTACTTGTTAATGCATGCAAAAGTAAAGAGTAGTTTTATTTCTATTTATGCATGTGCAAGAAAGTATAATGCATAGAAGATTATGAACGAATAACTGATAGAAATTAAATGTTGAAGATAGGGGGATTTTGACTCTCTCACATCATATGAGAATTGTCATAATCTTATGGGTTTTGGTAATTTTGATATTAAAGTTTACTAACAATAATCGTTGTAGGTAAGAACCATGACTTTTGCAAAAGATGGAATGATAGTTTTCTAAATTAACCTCCTTTGCAGTGATCAAAGATGGACTATAACTAATATCATTGCAAACAATGAAGTCAATATGTATAATTATTATTACATGTCTTCACTCAGGGATCAAGATTTGAAATCTGTATAAAATCAATGGAAGATCAAGCCTGTTTTAATCTTGGCCGTTGATTAGAGATTAGATCACGGTCGTTGATTCATCAATGGGAAAAGTATAAGAGGAGGCTTGAGGGTTAGTTGGAGAGACACCCAATTGATCAAAGAGTTCAATTTTTCTGGGGCGAGGTTTGCTGAGAAAATCAAGCAACTGATCTGAGTTGCAGTGAGGGGCAGTTCGGCAGAGGGGCTTCAGTCCAAGACCGAAGAATACATAACAGAGAGGCAGAGCGGCACCAAGAGAGACAGCACAACTCCCGAGAGGGTGACGCAAAGGCCAGAGGGATTGACGCAGGTGACACAGAAGCTAGAAGGGCTAACGTAGGCCGTTAGAGGCAACACTGGGGTTTTTCTGTGGGGCAGAGAGAAACCAGTCCAACATATCGATTTTTTTAGCAAGGGAGGCTTACTGAGAGGGTGACACAACTCCTAAAGGAGTTGACGCAGTTCCACTGCAGAGCTTGGAGCAGGCATCGTTGCCCAGCACTGGGGACAACAGGGTCATCTGTGGGGTTTAATCATCCAGTTGTTGGATTTCCCGAAATATCTGTCTCCAGATAGAGGTACTTCTGCCAAGGTTATTCTCTATTAGGTGAGCCGCATTTGGCACCCTAGTTGTATTCAAAAATCTGCTTGATAATACAAAACATCTATATGCTGCACCGGTTTCCCTCGGGGACGATTGTCCAAAAATAATGGCATCCCTTGTGTGATTGTCTCAGTTTATTTCAATTCATGATCTGTATGTATGTGTAGGCTACAATAGCGTTTTTCATCGATGTTTGTGTAATTAAATAACTTGTTAAACGCAAAGAACAAGTAGGAGATGATAAACTAGTGATTGCAATAGGGGTTTCTAATGTGTATATTCAAAAATTCTCACATATAGAGGCTAGATCGAAAGGGAGCTAAGAACTTCTTTTAATCCCAAAGTATTTTCAAGTCGTATGTTGTTTCTTTGTGTCATTTTTCTTGTTTAGATTTATCTTTATAGATCATTGGTTATTTTCTTGCATGAGTATTTGAATGATTCTTTCACTAACTTCTTGATGAGAATACGACCAAGAAAAATAGATCTTGAAGATCATCAAGGTGCAAAATAGTGCAGGAAGAGTAAACTCCAAGAGGATGTTGGTGCAAGGATAATGAAAGAGCAACTCTCACATCTAAAGAAGAAAGAAATACCTGCCTCATCACCAAGTATACTTTCATTATCTTTATTTACTTTGCTACTATTGTTCTTTCTCTTGTTCTGGGACCAACAGGTACATTTGATGAATGTGAGAACCAAGTCCTTTGTATCAAGATTGAGGAAGGTGTCGAGCCATCCCATGACTTGAGTGGACATGAAGTGGACAAGATCTCCAGACTTCTGCAAAGAAGTTGGAATAAAAATAAAGACCACCATACTATATAACCCAGAACAAAATGAGTACTTAAGGATCTTTGATTGCCCTATCTACTTTCATGTGCCAAAAGAAAAGAGTACCAAGCTGGAAGCTTCATGTAAGAAAGGTATGATTGTTGGTTATTGTGAAAATTCTAAAGCGTATAGAATATATGTACCTGGACAAAGAAATATAGAGTTTAGCAAAGATATAACATCTGACGAAGAAGTAGCTCTTTGAAAAGCCACAGACACTCGTCCTCCTGCTAATGTTGAAAGACAGAATGATGTCTTGGATGCACAAGAAGATCCCAAACATGAGCTTGATCTTGCTAGTGAACCCATGGATCCCATGGACTTCTTAGATCATTCTCCATGTGCTAGAATAAGATGATTATGGTTTCGTGACACTTCATAGGATGCTGATAAACATGCTGCTCTTAGAGGAACCTTCAGAGAAAGCATGAAACCATGTCGATTCCAAGAATATGTTGTAGCCATGAGCAACATTATTCAAGTTGAACCATGCACTTTTGAAGAAGCTGTGAAGGCTCAAGTGTGGAATGATGTGATGGCTGAAGAATATAAGCCCATCATTCATAATGATGTATGGGAAGTGGTTCCAAGACCCCAAGGTAAATATGTTGTGTCTCCTAAATGGTTGTATAAAATTAAACATGGTGTTGATCACAGTATTGAAAAATATAAAGCTAGATTTGTGGCTAGAGGGTTTTCTCAGAAAAAGGGAATAGACTATGATGAAATCTTTGCACGCGTTGTCCATTATACAACCATCCAATCTATTATGGCTCTAGCTGCTAACCGAGGATGGTCTCTTCACCAAATGAATGAGAAAATCGCTTTCCTGCATGACTTCCTCAAGGAAGAAGTATTTGTGGAGCATCCAAAAGGCTTTGAAGTACATGGCCAGCAAACTCATGTGTTCAGACTGAAGAAAGCCCTCTATGGTTTGAGGCAAGCTCAAAGAGCTTGTTATGCCTGCATTGGTAGCTTCTTGATGAAGCTTGTTTTTACTAGAAGTAATGTTGATCCAAATCTTTACTTCAAGACAGTCCAAGGTATGCCTTTTGATTTTGGTATTATACATTTATGATTCATTTTTGACCAATGGTGAACCTCTTATCCTCACGTGTAAGAGGGAGTTAGCTTCTTAATTTGAAATAAAAGATCTTCATTTGATGCACTACTTTCTGGGTCTTGAAATGTGGCAGGGACATGGGGAAATTTTCCTTTCTCAAGAAAAACATGTTGTCAAGCTATTGGAATGATTTGGTATGACATAATGCAAGTTTATAAATTCTACAATGGAAATGACTTTGAACAGTATTCTAAGGCTCAATACCTTTTCTTCCTTCTTCATTGCACTAGAGGCTACTTTTCTTTGTCCCTTTCTCACTCTTAAATTGTCCCTTCTTTTTGTTGATTTCAGAGGTGATCTTCGTTGTCATTGGAGGAGTGGACAGCCTCTTATATATAGAGGTATGTCCCTTCTTTAGGCCGACTTGTAGACATGAGGTCGACTTGTCATTTATACTTCGAATTGCTTCTTTTAGTGATGTCGTTGCATGGAGGAGACTTGTGACTTTGCTTGGAGGTATTTCTTGGACTCTAATAAAAATATATACATGGTGTAACATACCCTCAAGGGTCTTCAACATTTCTTTTGACTCTTTGACTTCCCTATAGCACTTTGACATGTGCTAGACCTATACAATGAGCAAGAAACTCATTGATATAAATAACCAAAATAATATTTCTTTTCTTTTATAAATACAAAGATCAAAATTACATTTATGAAGACCGAACCTAGTTACACTTTCTTCAACAGATCAGGTGCTCTGTTAAAACACTCATTGATGTGAAGTCACCGGTTCAATTCCCCGCCCCGATCGAGGCGATATATTGGACATGATGAAGATGTAGTCCTACCAAGCTTACAAAAAAAAATGTGCAATGTACTTCCTGCTCATGGAAGTTATTGAAAACATTCAAAATGGATAAAACCCTGAAAATCATAAATTTAAGAAAGAAAATAATTAAAATTACGGAAGAAATAACAATTAAAAAGAAGTTAGAGGGCAGCTCAATTGATAATCCGAGATATGTGCAATCATTGAAACTCGAGAGACCCAAGTTCAAATCCCCCTTGTTGCGACCCGGGCTATGAGAAGAGGACATATCGTAACCCCCAAAGGTTTACTGGTAGTTATGTGTCAGGCGGATAGTTGGGTTCCTCTCGACCACTATATATATATATATATATATATATATATATATATTATATATTAATATATATATATTTATACTGCCTCGCTACTATCAGGAAGATGGTTCCCTTCCTGGAACTAAACAGCCCAAGGAAAACTCTAACATTGAGCAGACACGTGCACTTTTGCAAGGAACCAACCTTGCAAATTGAGAAGAATGAACCCCAACGGCATAAGGGCAAGTTTCCCTGAAAAGGGAGGGGTCAAAAAAAAAGCATGAACATGTTTCCCTGATACTATATCTTCTAACTTCCTTAAATAAATAATACCTGGCGGATATTTACGATGTTTTTCGTCATCCAGTATTTCACTTTAACAATTATCATTACTTTCGATAGATTTTCCTTGATAGTGCGAAATTTATTTATTTAATAGCCTAATAATTTTTTGGAAGATTTTGATTATCACAGAGAGGACGGTTTCATGCCTGGCATTATATTGGTCGTCAACCGTTGTTTCCTGGATGATAATTATCCAAAATGTTACAACATGCCGAATACAACGAGCAATTAAATTTATAACTATAAAACCTACATAAATAAACAAAAAAGTAGAAAACCCTCCTGATGCTGCAATTAGGGAAATTGGCCTACCAAATTTATCGCCAAAATTGGTGCAGATTTCAGCCCGAATATTTCGGTCGTTCTCTGCAACGCCAATAACTTCCACAAACTGCGACAACGAAATGGTGGGAGGAGCCTGTTTTACAGAGATTTGCTGGCCGTCGGAAGTTTCTCCTTGAAGAATCCCGCCATCGCCTCGGATAACTTTGAGCACGCAACGTACTCTCCTCCCTACGTACCTCCTGATTATCTCTCCATTCACCAGTACAGCAGGGTTTGATGTATCCATTGTCAAGTAAAAGCTTGCTAAATTTTCGTTTGAAGAACGACAATCAAAACCCGTTTTAAAACCCTGCTAAATTTTCGTTTGAAGAACGAAAATCAAAAACCCTTTTGTAACCAGAGAATGACCATTGCCTGACAATGGCTGCCGGAGCTCAATCGGACAATTAATGGCGGAACACGCGGTTTTTGCATTCGCATAGAGAGATGTTATTAAGTGTACTTGTACATGAATATTTTGGATAAACAGGACATGTGAGATCGATGAGATTTTGGCGGGAAAGTCATTTAGCGTTGGGTTGGGTTTAAAAAAAACTTTAACGAGGGCGAAAAAAAATCGCGATAAAAAAAAAAATTAATATTTTTTTTTATCATTTATATTATGAAATATGAAATGATATTTTAAGGTTTAAAAGACTAAAAATAGTTGATGAGATTATTAGTTTTTTGTTTTTCGCTTTTTGCAATTTAATCTTTTTTCAATTTAAATTGATGATGAGTTGGTTCAACCTTCTAACAATCTCCTTGCTAAAAAGATAATGCCAAAAAACTAATGCTAATATGTTCTGGTAACTTTCTCCTTTGAATGCATCATATTCCAAAATGAAATGTTTTTCCGATTCCACAGCCCCACACTTGCAAAATGTACACACCCGTTCTTCCCAAGCTTCTTTGGACCTTTTCCACCTCTTGTTTCACACCGAAGTTGATGTGAGTTGGTCCTTAATTGAGGAATAAGAACCTTTGCCCTCCATGAAATGCTAGCTCCAATGAACTCTTTTTGTTGTAGATCACACAAAGTTGATGTGAGTTGGTCCTTAATTGAGCAATAAAAATCTTTGCCCTCCATGAAATGCTAGCTCCAATGAACTTTTCTTGTTGTAGATCACACGTATGGTTGAATTTCTCAATGTAATATTTCTTCTTTCTACCCAACTCTTTTACCCATACCTTTTTACAAAACTTCTCCATAACAAAATCCTTTAGCTCCTTGCTATTTGTGGGACAAGCATTGAGGTAGATATTCCATTTTTGAATCCATGTGTATTTTTGTTTCATCCATGTTTTCTTTCTTTCATTCATGCCTTCATTGAAGATAACATTAGGTCATCTACCTAGTCTCATTTGCACAAATTTTTTAGATATCTTATGAGTCGCACCATAGAAATTGCTTCAATGGAAGTTGCAATTGTTTCATTCAACATTATCTCATAAGGTACTGAACTTTTTATTTTGAACTTGCTCATGATCAAGCGTTTTTGGATTTTCTCAATTTGTTTCCATTTTGAGACGAGAGTGTTGCTAGCCCACAATTCACACTCATATAGCATCACTGGACAAACTAGGAGTCCAAAAAGCTCTTTAATTGTTTTCCAATCCCATAACTTTGCCTCTCTAAATCTATTAATGTTTTGAGCTAATAAGTATGGTTCATTTCTATGATAATTATAGGAAATTTGATAGAGTGTTGACTGATAAATAGGTAGGAAATGTGGGGTTAGAAATGCAGAAGAGATGTTAGGTTAATTGAATGTTAGGTCAAAGATAACAAATTGATAAAAAGATTATCAAAATTCAAACGTTCACATTAATTAACTTGTGCAGATCCATCTTGACTTTGGATCTATTAAGAAAAGGACTTTGGATCTATCAAGAAAGGGATCAAATCTCTCGAGGTGAAACCTTTCTTCAAGTTTTGTATTCAAAAAAGAGGTTTGCACATTGAAGAATTTGATCCATTTAGACACTTGATAGATCCGAAGTTAAATGGATAACATTTCCTTGAGTTTTGTACTCAAAAAAGAGGTTTGCATTTTGAGGATTTTGATCCCTCTAGAAGCTTAATAAATCTAGAGCTAACATAGATCTAAGTTGGTTTAATATTTTAACCTCTTATTATTATTGGAGTTGTAATTTAATATAAGGGATTTAAAAACTTCATACACGTATAGGTTATAGTGTTTTTTAGGTGAAACATGTGGTTGGTTTAATTCTTTGTAGATCACATCATTGACCCTAAAATTACAATTCAATAGAAGGATTTTAAAAACTCAATGCACATATAGATTATATTGTTCTTTACTTAAAACAAAATTATTCATGGATCATAGTTGTGACCCTGGATTTATAATTTAATATATAGGTCTTAAAAACTCAATACACATAGATTAAAGAGGTTATAGCGCTTTTTACCTGAAACATGTAGTTGGTTAAATTCTTAGTGTATCACAACCCTAACCATAAAATTAACATTAATATAAGGGTTTGAAAAAAAAAAAAAAAAACCAATACATGCATAGTTTATAGGAAGTACAAGTTCTAAAACATGTCCCTAAGATACCAGTTATGTTACCAAACTTGTCCCTCCATTAATTGCCTCCAAAGCTTGTCATAATACTTGGTTTACTTTATTTAACTAAAGCAATAATATTTAAAATGAAATTTGATTCTTTGAATAAAAGTAAATTTCAAAAAAGAGGTTTGCAAAGTGCTCCGAGATCCACATTTAAGATGAATCAAACTTGTCCCTCCATTAATTGCCTCCAAAGCTTGTCATAATACTTGGTTTACTTTATTTAACTAAAGCAATAATATTTAAAATGAAATTTGATTCTTTGAATAAAAGTAAATTTCAAAAAAGAGGTTTGCAAAGTGCTCCGAGATCCACATTTAAGATGAATCGATGTTGGTTTAATATTTTAACCTATTATTATTGTTATTATTATTGGAGTTGTAATTTAATATAAGGGTTTTAAAACTTAATACACATGTAGGTTATGAGGTTTTTGACCTAAAACATGTGGTTGGTTAAATTCTTTGTGGATCACAACCCTAACCCTAATATTAAATTAAGGGTTTTAAAAACGTAATGCACATATCTATTATAGTGTTTTTTATGTGAACCATTCTTAAAAACTTAATGCACATATTGATTATAGTGTTTTTTACCTTAACCATTTTTTAAAACTTAATGCACATATCGATTATATAGTTTTTTACGTGAATCATACAGTTGGTTGAATTATTGATGGATCACAGCCTTGGCCCTAAAATTATAATTTATTATATGGGTTTTAAAAACTCAAACACACATAGGTTATACTGCTTTTTACAAACATGTTTCATTGAATTCTTTGAGTATCATAGCGTTAACCCTAAAATTATAAGTTAAGATATGGGTTTTATAAACTCAATACACACATAGTTTATAGTGTTTTTTACTTGAGATATGCAATTGAAATACAAGTACTTAACATGAATTTGCCCCATATTTAAAACGAAATTCATTTCTTTGAATACAAGTAAAATTCATTGAAATTTTATGTCTTTAAATATGTTATATTGCATAAGCATATGGTGATAAATGTTGGAGCAAACAGTGCGCAGTGGAAAATAAAAGACATACACAGCATATAAAATCATACAAAAATAACACAAGGATTTAATGTGGTTCACCCAACCAATCTGGGCTACGTCCACCAAACAGAGGCATCGGCAATCTTATTATTCAATAGGAGATTACAATAATTTATTTCCTCACACACTCTCTCTACCATACGATATCCTGTACGGGCATATATTTTTATAGCTAAGAGAATACAACTGACTCATAAATTCTCTCACAATAAATATAGGATGCATTAACTCCTCCT
>APFE030401829.1:116553-128944 GCA_000404065.3 Pinus taeda | reverse complement strand
GAAAGTAATTAGCCACACTTTCATCATTATACATCCTGAGATTCTCATACTGAATTTTGAGAGTTTGAAGTTTAGCATGCTTTACCTGTTCATCTCCTTCGTAGCTAAAGACAATCTTGTCCCATATTTCTTTTGCTGATTTATATTGCATAAATTTCACAAACTCTGTTTGAGATAAGCATCCCAGCAAAGTATTGACTGCTTTAGCATTTGTTTCATATTTCTTCTTTTCGGCCGCATCTGTAGGAGTAGCTGAAGGAAAAATGTAGCCTGTCTCTATGATATCCCAAACATCCGTACCAAGAGATTGAAGATATGCAGTAACTCTTACCTTCCAATAATTGAAGTTTGTCCCATCAAAAATCGGTGGCCTGATAGATGCTTCCCTCTCGTAGTTGTTCATGATGAAAGATCTTCCTTCAAGCGATCAAGCTTCTTCAGAAGGACCTGCTCTGATACCAATTGTTGAAAATAATACTGAGAGGGGGGGTGAATCAGTATTATTTAGTTCTTTTACCAATTCTTCCTTATTTACACTTTGAAATATTTTTGCATATCAGTACCATAAAATAATGAGCATGAACAAGAAAAACAGACAGTCACATCAAAGAACACCAGATATAAGGTGGAAACCCAATGTGGGTGAAAACCACCTGCTGCAATATGTCTCTATCTTCTTTCAAATTAGGAACTCCTTTTACAATGGTCTTGTACTGGTGCAGTCCTTTACCAGTACGCAGGCTGCAACCTGCAGAGAGCTACAACTCTCTCTCGTTTTTCAGTCTCTCCTAGAAGGGAGCTACAACCCCATACTTCTTTTTCTTTCAAGGACCACTTTTCATAAATTTTCAAACTGGATCTATAAACATCAAATGATCATCAAGTACAAGTAGATTTCTTAGTCAACAGCAGTAACCAGATCAACAACACAGAACTAAACCCAGAACACCTTATCAACAGAAAAATTTAGTCAACAGATAGTCATGAGACAGATACGTAGCTTTCCTTTCTTTGGCCTGTGTCACTACGCACTTCACCCTCTACTTCTCTGCGTATACCCGCATAGTTCCCTCTGCTACATTGCATGACCACGCACTGCTTCTTCTACTGCGCTGCGTACGGTACACACCCAAATGCACTATCGTGCCGCGTACTGCCACATTAGGGACGCACCCAAAAGGACTATCGCGCCGTGTACGTTTACTGTGCATACGGACCTGAACCATTGTTGCTCTGCGTACCCACGCAGTTCGCCTGTTTCTACTCTACATACCCACGCAGTCACCGTTCTTCTGCTCTGCGTACCCATGCAGCTCGCCTTCTTCTGCTCTGCATACCCACGCAGAGGCACCGTTAAACACCTACGTACATCAGATTAGGGTTGAATTTGCAGATCACTAGTGTGCTACAGTTAGACGGATGCCCAGATCTGATCAAGCGCTTGACAGATCACCCTTCATAGATTCGCTTTCCACTTCACTTTCATATAGATCAAGCTTTTTGAAACAATAACCCAATATTTCAGATCTTAAGATATTCAACCCAAAAGCATACTCAAGCCAAATGATCTCCTTTGATTTATATAGGCAAGCTCTTCCTCAAATCATGGATCAATACCACGGGCCAAAACCATAATAACACAATACCGTCGGCTAAATACCAACGGTTAAACATAAGAAACCCCACGTGTGCGCGCTTTATTGCCTTGAAATGTGTGCACTGGGGTACGCATCTCATGAATGGGTAATCTGCCTGTCTGGACGCGGTCCCTACAAGGCATACCTGCGGGTACGCATCTTCTGAACTGTTCTCCTGCGTACTTCTTAATTCTCATCATATTGAGAGCCATGCCATGGGTGTTGCCATCAAGTACAACATCTGTAACATATAACCATACCAGAAACATAATGCCAACACACATAAACAGTAACCATATGTAATTAATAACAGAGTAAACCATCACACATAAGCAACACACATGAACACCAAGATGTAAGGTGGAAACCCAATGTGGGTAAAACCCACCTATTTCTGTTGTCTTTATCTTATTTTAATAATAAGAAAATATGTTTACAACATTGTACTGGTGCAGACTCATACTAGTACACAACATTCTACTTGCAGAAGGCTACAACCTTCTCTCATTCTCTAGTTCTACTGGAAAGGAGCTACAACCCCTAGCTCTTGTACTAGCCGATATGTTTACTAGCATGTAGGCACCGACATACAGAAGGCTACAACCTTCTCTCTTCCTCTAGCCAGATCACTGTAACCAGTACACAGATCTGAACCCAGAACACTACATCATCATTCAAAACCTGCTATAACCTCAAAACTATGCATCAGAGTGTATATGTAACTTGGAAGAGCTGAACCAGTGTGTATACGCAACTTCATCAAAGCAAACTAGCGTATAGATCTGCAAATAGTTACATATAACTTCTTTGCTCTTCCCTACTTTAGACATACCTAGATCATCACATATAAAGGATAAAACATGTGTTAGCAATCAAATCTAGCCCATCTATTATCAAATCACATAATGATAAGTCATTATGATCTTGCTCCATCATTAGATCTCATCCATCTTCACTGAAGCAAATCACACTCAATCAATCTGAACACTATCACTAGAATGCAGTCACCAGAACCTAAAGCAAAACCCAAAACTTTGCTTCAACAACTAGAACCAACTGTAACTTCAAACATCATATTTCATAAGGTATACACTACTTAAATGTGTTGAACCTACGTGTATATGTGCTTTTACCAAAGTCAACCAATGTATACATCTGTAAATATTCATTCATAATTTTGCAGCTATTCCAGACTTCAGTTATACCTAGATCATAATATTTATAGAAGAACACATATGTCAGTACACAGATCTGGAATAAACTTGATCAAACCATATAAATATAATTCATTCCAAGCCTTAAGATCTCGATCTGTCGTTAGATCTTGTCATCCATCAACCGCTAAGGTTCATCCTTGGTCCAGATCAAGCAATCCACCATAACCCGATAACCTACCTACTAGATCTCACACTTCATCAGATATTCAATACTTGTGTGTCATGGCCTAAGGATCTTATCATCCTTTTATATTTTTAGGCCTTTCCCAATAATATGGACCAAAACCATTTAGAAACAATACCTTGGATCAAATACCTTTGGTCAATACCTTGGATCAAATACCTTGGACCAATACCATGGATCAAAATACCATGGACCAAATACTTCGGACCAAAAATTTAGTTTTTCAAGGTATACATGCCTTTCCTTCTATGAAAGTGTGTGTGTAAGTATACGCGCCTTGAATACAGTGAACCTGCGTGTATATGCAGCTTGGTCAATGGTGAGCCTGTGTATACCTCTCTTTCTTCATTCTTTGAAGAGTGATTTATCAGTCTTTGTTGTTTACTTGCTATACTATGATATTTCATCTGAGTGAGTTTCCTTTTGAACTGATTCCTTGAAGTTGCCCTGCATTTCATCACATCTTTTGAACTAATTCCTTGAAGCTGCCCTGCATTTCATCACATCTGTAAACACTATTGTCATGCATTCTATCACGTATGATATCTCTTCTGTAGATTGATCTAGTTACCATATCTCAGAGAGCTTTTTTGCCATAAGTGGGTTTCCATCAAGTACAACACATACATCATAATGCCAACATATTGTAACGAATTATTCCATGGGGGTTAAGAAAAGGTCCTTAACCATTGATACATGGGGGTAGCCCTGTTTCAGGTGCCCTGCAACATTGAGCTCTAAAGAGAACATTGTAACCTTTGTCACACATCTAAATTACACTTAATAGATTATGTTTTAGACCATATACAAATAGCACATCCTAAGCCTTTCCTCTTCCATTATTCACACTAAATGTGCCTTTCCTTTGATTCTTCCTGCTTCATCATTGCCAAATGTGACATTTCTAGTTTTATTTTCATATAAAGAAACAAACTTGCTTTTGTTCGTATCATATGTCGCATCCATTGTCCACGTACCATTTATTGTTTTGATCTTGAGCATACATAACTAGGTCACACTTATCACATTTGTTTTCTTCTTCCTTATTTCTCCATTGCATGTATCCATCTATTCTATAATCATTCTGAGATGTTAATATATTTTGTTTATGTTGACGTTCATATCACTTGTGCCCAAAGTTGTGACAATAGAAACATTTAGTGATATCAAGGAGAGGAAAAAATGCAATTTTGTCTAGATTCATGTTTGTTTTAATGTTTTTGAATCCATTCTTACTTCTCTTAGAATTTCCAAAATCAATTCTTCTGACATTAGCTCTACAATATATGGCTTTATGTCAAATTTTTTTATAACAGTAACAATATCCATAAAAAAAATATATGTACCTAGTAGTGGATGGTGTGTGAGAATATAACCACCTTGACATTTGATAATCTTGTCTCTTGAAGAAGTATGGTTTCTGATAGTTTGTTGTTCAATTGTCCATTCCTTTTTCCTTATGTACTTTTTTTGAAATGTTTCTTTGCATTTTTTGATTCGATGTTCAAGTGTTGCTCAAATGTTTGTTCTTAGATTGATGTGAGCTATCATTCTCTCCCCTAGCAACTTTTATAAAGGTGATAGTCCTTTTATCCTCATCCTTAGATTTACTAGATTCTCCTTCATAGCCTAACCCAATGTTTATAAGTGGAGACATTTGAGCATTTAATATCACATCCATTTTTTCAGATCATTTTATCTGCTGAATATTCATGTTTAATTCAGTTTTTTCCTTTAGCATCTTCTTCAGACCTACCACCTCTTCTTCCAATGTTTCACACCCCTAGATTTTCTCTTTTATTTGTTGTATCAAAATTTCTTCCACCTTCTTTTATTCTTCAAGTTCAAATTTCAACTTGATAATTTCTTCTGAATTTGATTATTATTTTTCATATTTCAATAAGATCTCTTTCTGCTTTTTATTCTTTATTTTAAGCATTTCTATTTCATCTAGGGCACTCATCAACTCCCCCTCCAAGTCTACCTCACCTTCCTCTTCATATTAACGGAAATTTTTTTGAAGTTATCCCAAGGCCATCAACATGAATTCATTGGTTCCATATTCACTAGAGGATTCATTGGAACATTCAGATACATTGTTATCTTCTTGAACATAGAAACTTTTTGTTTTACATTTTATCACTTTCTGCACTTTATTAGACTTGTTCTTCTCTTTTCCTTTAGGCTGATTTTCTTGTTTCTTCTAAGAAAATTTTGAAACATAATGCTCCATTCTTCCATAATTAAAATACCAATATGAAAGCTTTCCTTTGTACTTACATGCGCCTTTCTTCAACCTTTTGTCAAATTTTTCTTCTTCTTCATTAAAACCCAAGCATGAACATTCCTTCTATTCTTTTGGCTTGTCTTCCTTGAAAGCTACCTCTCTAGTGACTACCTTACCTTTTGGAATTTTCATCTCATATGTGGTCAAGGAGCCAAGCAGTTGATCTCTTCTCAAAGTCTTAAAGTTTGTTGTCTCTTCTATAGTTGAAACCTTAGGATTTGATTTAGAAGGTAATGACCTCAATATTTTCTGAACTATTACACTCTCTTCGATTATTACTGCTAGAACCATCATGATATTTACAAATTCATCAACTCTTAAAAGTAATTTAGCTATATATTCATCTTCATTCATTTTTAAGGTCTCAAACTACGTTCTACATACTTGTAATTTTTTCATCTTTACCTTTTTATCTCCTTCATGAATATTTTTTAATTTAGCCCAGATACCTTTAGCTGTCTCACAATGAATTATTTTAATAAATTCAGACTCACTTATACCACTCAAAATGCATTCATAGCTTTTGCATTAGTTATAAAATTCAGTTTCACATTTTTTTCATTAGTTGTTTCCTTTGGTTCTTCATACCCTACTATCAGAGAGGCCCAGACTTCTACACCTAAAGACATTAAATATGTCTTCATTCTCACTTTGGAGAAGGCATAGTTTGTACCAGTAAATAAAGGAGCTTTATTTTTGAGAATCCTTCTTGAAAAGCCATTTTATTAACTTAGGACTTCCTTCCAGTAGTTAGACTACTACTGAAGGAACCGACTCTGATACCAATTGATATTTATGTTTGGAAATTAATAATGAGGGGGTGAATCAACAATTAAATCTTTACTTTTTCTCAACTTAATTTTCTTCTTACACAAATAATGCTTTATGTGTATGTTCTATTATCATTGGATACCTTCTGCAGGTGTCAAAGAAAGAAGTTTTCAGATATCCTTATCAAGAATTCAAGAACATTCACACAACATTTAAGAACCAACACATGAAGACACCGGATATAAGTGGAAATCCTGAAGGGAGAAAACAACAAACTTTAGGCTGAAAATGATGTGAAGGCAAGTTTCTACTCCTTATTACATCATATTTTTGCAATATCCAACCTACAAGAGGATCCTACCTCAAATGAAGCTCCAACTCCCACAATTGTTTTATAGGCTACAACCCACAGGAGGATTCTGCCTTAATAGGCTACAACATGTTCTTTATCAAGATATAACATAGAAAGGGAAAACAATCTCTCAATCACAATATCAAGTCGAAAACACTCGATACTCAATATAAAACTATGTTGTCAAGTCTATTGTGAATCTTCACTACTTCTCCTTTTAAAATTTGTACATCTTCTGTTGTTGCTCCTCAACTTTCTCATGTAGACTAATTCACTTGAAAAAGTTTATGTTTCCATTCCACATACTATATTTTATAAGCAAGAACTATTGGTCATTTCTATTCTTTGCAGGAATATGAAATGAAGCATTGTCTCTTGGAATTCCAAAAATTGCTCACAAGCTTGTCTCTTCATTTTTAGTTCTAAAAAACAAATTGTAATAAAAACAACTCAATAGTAATGATTACAATATAAAAATCATATTTGTATTGGCTGCATTTTCCAACTTAGTACGATGCATTTTTCTTGTTTAATGAAAGCATATGTTTTCCATCTTATGCCTCAATATTATGTCTCAATTTTCATCAATGAAAAACAATCAATTATGTTTAGCCTTCACACTAATTATCATAGCAGTTGTATTTTACATAAATTTCAAGCTTTTCTCCAATCAATCTTTTGTAACAGTGGAATTCAACAAAAATTAATGTTAACATAATCAACATCCATAAATCAGTCATGATCATTTGACATGAATGACAACATTACTAACATTGGTTGCTGGAATTTTGATGAGAGATTTTCTCAACAATATCCTCCTTGTTTGGAAACTCTTGGATCTCAGAAACACTATTTATGTGTCCTGTAATTTGGCTTTGTGTGGGATATATGAATTGGTTTGAGTCAATATTTCCTACTATGTATTTTCCTTCATTTTTGTTGTTGGTATAAGAGCATGCATGAGCTTGAATCCCTTATGGGAAGGCCTAGAGAGATGGAAAACATGTGATGACTGATATTATGTACATAAGTAGAATTAGATTATATTAGTGTGTGTTTATTGTTCAGTTGTAGCTATGCGTGAAATTATCCATGTTTGTAGAGTTTCTACTAGTGTAGAGTTGTAAGCAATTCCTAGAGGAAAAATGCCAAAGGAAATCAGATGATTGGTTCAATGATTAAATGAGAAATGGAGTGTGAATTGGTGGTGTTGTATAGCAAGATATATATCACAGATTCGAGAAATCATTGATTTAACCATGGATCAAAGGACACATTTGACAAATGCTTGCTTCTGTCAGTAAATGTTTTCGCGAAAACTAGTGTCTATTTGATCTTCTAGTCCCACTAAGACGGCTAGCTATCTTAGAAACAAAAAATTCAAAGTAACTTTTGTTTTCCTTTATGTATGACAGATAAGAGAGAAGCAAAGAGCACCAATATTAATCTTTCACTTGGCTCCTTGTTTGTTTCCTCTCTCCTTTGATAGATCTTGCCACTCCTTTCTCACTTGTCCCGCTTTAAAGAACACCTGTATAGGCAAAGCAACAAAACACCATCAAAGCATAGAGATCTATAATACCATAAGAAATGCAAAATCAGAAGTACATTAACCATACAATTGCATTCACAAATACTAAGATTCACAAATACACACGTATATGGAGGAAAACTCAAATAACTTTATTGATAGTAGAAGTAGAATAGAGGATTACAACCCAACTCTCTGATCCAGTATCATCCTCCCAGCATGAAAGCCCTCTTCACCTCATGAAAAGCAAGATCACCCAACAATACAATGTCTCAAAGAGAAACCAACAACACTTCCTTACAAATTACAAAATTCTAGCCTCTAGATGTCTATGATGAGGGATCCATATATAGATATTTATAGAGGGGTGAGTCATCTTTTGGGTTTTTGATTAGTGTCATTTCGCTGATAGTTCTTGGTTGCACTTGGAGATTTCATATTCTCTTACTCATCACTGGGCGAATTCAGAGAGGCAAGTGTCATATGAGAAATTTCTAGGAGATTCTCTGGGTTTCCACTTAGCAAATTTTCTTTGCCATTTGTCTACTCTCGCCCATTGCACCCCACAGAAGGCTCTTTCCGTATGCATCACACCTGGCTAGTGTAGAAACCAGTATGCATCGCACCTTAAGCATGGAGCAATCTATATGGTCTAGTTTTGGCAAGTTCTAAGTGGTTTGTTAGGTGGAACTTCTAGGAAATGATGTAATCAGTTGACCACGATCCTTTAGGGTGTGAAACAAAACTTTTAGGGGTTTAAGAGCCCTTGGTTTATCAACATATGTGATTGGGGTTGCAATCCCCAAATATGTCTATAATAGTTTCCCCCTAAATCATGAGATCGTAAATCTTCTGATGTCAGGTAAAATGCTTTATCATGAGGATCCGAGGTTTTTTGAACTGGAAGGTGACCTATATAAATTACAATAGAATACATTATCTTCATATTGTTTTCATGATCTATCTAAGGCGGGCATTCCCATGCTCAACTTTATAGGATAGACAATCGTCCCCTGTTATGGACTCGTGATTCTTGTATAGCCATCATCCCTTAGCTTGGATGATCATCTATGTAGCTATGGTGTACATTTGATGTATTTATTTTCCTGAATATATCGTAGCCCAGATGGATGAAACTAGATCTGCGGTCTTCAAACTCGTTCAATATTCACCCGATGTACAAGTCGATCCATGTGAAAATATGTTCTGAAGTCGAACATGGAAAGACATCGCCTGATTACCAGCCAATGATGTAAGTTGTTAAAAGGCGTGAGAGGAGTCACCAATAATGATAATGACCCTCAAGGTACTACAGTACAATTCATGTGGTGTGAATATATGAGTCGATGTCGAACACCACACAAAATCTTTAAGTCGAAGGCCATTGATGTAAACCTATCACCAAAAGTTAGAAACTTACCATTGAGGCATGCAAGCTTCAAAGTACTGAAAGGGTTGTTCCTAAGTCAACTTCGTGAATAATGAGCTGATGTCGACAAGAAGTGACCCGTTGTAGGAGGGCCTTAATGAATCCCACATCTACTACACGAAACAAAGCAAATGATTTTCTGGAGGTGAAAATGATCTGATGATACAAGGTTCAGGAATGGCAGTCATGGAAAATGGAGAGTGAAGGTATTGCAATGGATGAGGTGTTAGCTAGGTTGGTGAATTATCTGAATGACTTCTCTTGAACATATCAGTGACACTAAGATGGATTGGTAGCGTTAACCCCAACAATCAATGGTACAGAGGACCAATGGTGATATGACCGGTGAACGGAATAACCCAACTTGACTCAATCATGGTGATGGAGTGAAAGTGTCATGTTCAAGAGCGACCTACTACCAATGAGGTTATTCAAGTTTTCTTCCCTTTTTTCCCTAGTCATTGCTGACCAGTACCTCTTTATTTTCGTCAAGCTTGAGGAGGATAACATATGTTTGTTCTACAATTTTCCCTTCGAGAAAATGTGTCACTATGTTTTAGCGAGCCTAGCGATAGTGAAACTCGCTCTTGTCCGAATGGACAAGTTTGTCACTATTGTTTTAATGAGTTTAACAAAAAAGATAACTCAGTCATTTTCATGTTTAGAGAGTTTGAAAAGGGATGGAAAGGAAACTCCAGCAGTCCTTCTTCATGGCATAATCCCTTAAGTTTGAAAAAGTATAAAATAATACGAAAGGGATGGCTTTTCAATAGTTTTAGCGAGCCGAAAAAGACAAGGGCTCGATATTTTTATGGAATGATCCCTCAGGTCCAAAAATATTAAAATGTAGAGGAGGGATGGTGCTTCTCTTTACTTTAACAAGCTGGAAAGGTTGGCAGCTTGGAAATCTTTTCATATTTTACGAGTCTAAAAAGAGCTTAAAAGAGACTTGTTTTTGAGGAATCGGTGATGTTTTCGGGTAACAACTGGTTCCAGGCAAGTTTGGAACTTCTCAAACATGGCAGTGTAAAGAGGGTGGCTAATAGAATCACTCATCACAGCTATTCCTCAAAAGGGTAAACAATCAAGTGGAAGCGTATGATTGGCCAAAAGAATGGAGGTGATGGTAAGAACACAACCAAGGCTCAAAAAGTAGATAGTAAAGCAATCACGAAGATTATTTACCGAGGGTGGATTCATTTTCTAATGAGCTTGAATCTTTAAAAACTATGATTAGTGGCGGGTTTATTTTTTAACGAGCTTGAACCCTGCAGTAACATTTCTCATTTGCGGGTTTATTTTTTTAACGCGCTTGAACCCTGCGGTAACATTTCTCATTGTCGGGTTTATTTTTTAATGAGCTTGAACCCTGTGATAACATTGCTCATTGGTGGGTTTATTTTTTAATGAGCTTGAATCCTATGCTAACATTTCTCACTCCAGTTGTCTTTAAAGGTGTCTCTTATTAGTAGGTTCATTTTTTAGTGAGCTTGCCCCAAGTGAAAATTTGCTCAGCTACCTTTTTATGCAGGCTAGAGATGACCAACTACAAAACTAACTACACTAAGAGTTAATGAACTACTAAGGTTAGGGAGGATAGTTTCTGACAAAACACTTCATTTGCTTTGTCTACACATCACCAAAAAAGGTGAATGGTGGATCAGACCATTCACCTAACCTAAGAACTTGAACTAAAAGTTAGGTTAAAACACTACAATATTAGAGTTATGCTGGTCGCTTTTCACTTGCATAAAAAGGTTTGCATGCCCCCAGGTATAAGAAAAAGTAGAGTTTCCAGGTCACCATATGGAATTCCTTTTATTTAAGCAAGATTGTTTCGTGCGCGAAGAAAATAAAACACTTCCTTGGCTTTGTCCATCAAAATAAACAAAGGTGAATGGTGTGAGCTTCCAATCACATAACCTTTGAGTTTCAGACTGATACCCAAATCCTACAAGGAAATGGTGTTTCAGATCAATGATATAACCTATGATGAAATCTACCTTTTCATATGGGTTCACCTGCCAAAGCAGACTAGGGTGCATGCCCCCTAAGCTTCGTTACATCCACTGAATCACTCACGGTAATTAGGTGGATGAACTGGAGGTTGAAGAGACATTCCTTGTGCAAAGAGACCATTTAGGGATGGTGTTTGACTCGTAGTCATGTTTGAACCAAGAAATGAAAGCTCGTCAACAAGTTGCACCATTCTGCCTTCATGCGGGAAACACATCACCCGAAAGAGTGTGGAAACAATAGCTCCCATCCTGTAAACGTAGTCACGCCCAAGGAGTAGATTGTAATCTAGTGACCCTTGGACTACCATCACATTCAAGTGAATGGTTTTCCTTCTCAAAGTTATAAGCGAATTTGGAAGAATCCCTAACGGTCGAGTGGTTCCTTTGTTGAATCCTGACAAATTTCAGTTCTCAGGTAGAAGCGATGGCAAACCAAGCACTTTCCAAGCAGTTAAGGAAAGGATAATCATAGAAGCCCCTTCATCTATGATAGTGCTAGACATGATCATTTTGTAAACTTGTACTATGATTCAGAATGGTACATTAG
Organism: Pinus taeda; assembly: GCA_000404065.3. NCBI lineage: Eukaryota > Viridiplantae > Streptophyta > Pinopsida > Pinales > Pinaceae > Pinus > Pinus taeda. Next base: position 116,971 of record APFE030401829.1, on the reverse strand, counting down.
ATGGAAGATGGGGTCCTGCTAGTGGATTCCAGTTGAAGGAAATGACGAGATTGCTTGAAGGGGGAACTGAATAAACGGATGGATGAATCTCTTGAAATGGGGAACTTCCCTGTGTTGGAATTATGTTTCTGGTATGGTTATATGTTACAGATGTTGTACTTGATGGCAACACCCATGGCATGGCTCTCAATATGATGAGAATTAATAAGTACGCAGGAGAACAGTTCAGAAGATGCGTACCCACAGGTACGCCGTGCAGGTTACCCTTTCATGAGGTGCGTACCCCCAGTGCACACACTTCAAGGCAGTAAAGCGTGCACACGTGGGGTTCCTTATGTTTAACCCCTGGTATTTAGCCGACGGTATTGTGTTATTATGGTTTTGGCCCGTGGTATTGTTTTATATTATTATTATTATT
>APFE030401829.1:62199-111672 GCA_000404065.3 Pinus taeda | reverse complement strand
CACCTTATATCTGGTGTTCTTTGATGTGACTGTCTGTTTTTCTTGCTCATTATTTTATGGTACTGATATGCAAAAATTATTCAAAGTGTAAATAAGGAAGATTTGTTAAAAGAGCTAGATAATACTGATTCATCCCCCCTCTCAGTATTATTTTCAACACCCTGCTATGGTAAAGGAATGGGTAGATTGCCCTTATGTTCATCATTTTTTGTATTAACAAAAAGAATTTGAATGGTGTCTTTCTCATTTTCTTTGGAAATTATATCATCTCAAGGAAAGACTAGGTCGGATGTTGTCCCGACCTATTGAGTTTGGTCTGGTATGGAATCAGAGGGTTTATCTTCAATGATAGGCATTTCGACCGACAACTGAGGTGTGTTAGTCAGATTTTCAACTGGCGATGGACTTGGAAACATTTTCTTGTATCCAGGCAGAAGTTGCTGCGGTGAAGCAGGACAGTTATCGAAGACACTTTTAGCTTCATCCAGAAAAGGACAATGGTGGAGGGCATGATCACCTTCAGACAACCTACAAGGAAATCTAAATCTTGCTTTTTGTCCATTGATTTCATTTTTTCTATTCGATGATGTGTTCTCAACATGATCATTAGAGGTTGATGACACCGGATGGTGCAAGCGAGGAGACTAGTCTCTCAAGATCGACGAAATGCAAGGACAATCTCAATGAAAGTGGTTTCCTTTGTGAATTATGCATGGAGATTTTGGTTTGGAAGGTTTGGTAAGTGGATTTTCGTTAGATGATGCATGGTTTCCCCCTTGCTTGACTGGCTTCTTCTTCTTCTTCTCCTTCCCTTTCTTCTTCTTCTCAGTTACTTAGTTTTTAGTATCACTAGTTTCACCAAGGAAAGAGGAAGAAGGAGAGGGAGAAACAAATGAAGTAGAAGGTGAGGGAGAAATTCCAATATCATCTGTTTGCTAATACGATTGTTGAGGAATTACGGTGTTTTGAATGACATAGGTTGAGAATAGCCATACTGGCAGGCTAATTGTGATTCTTGGAAGGGGCAGTGTAGCTATATATGGAGCACCAATATCTCCCCAAGAAGAGAAAGGACTAGGATTCCCCCCAAGGGGAAGTCCTTGATTGATGGACTCCATTATCTCAATGTAAGATCAATGAAGGAACAAGGATGTTATTCCAAATTAAATAAATTTTATGACACTTTGACACAACTTGCTTTTTCAATTTTTAAGATTCGAGACAAAGCTAAAGGTGACTCTAGTCTCCTTCGATTTTTAATGAGCCTAAAGTGACAAGTGTTCAAATGGACCTTTTCTTTTAGGGAGTCGAAAAGGAATGAAAGTGACTACTCTGGAAATCCAAAAAGAGGGATTACCAAACCAATCACAAAACTGCAATATACACCTTGCTGGTAAATTAAAGAGAAATTACCAAGGACTTTACATATGACAGTCAATCTTCCCAAATGTTGTGTTCATTGCATTGCGATCGATAGGGCAGCAAACATGGGCTCCTAAGGATAAAGGATATCAACCTATTATGGTCTCCCAATATATACTCGACGGTACGGGGAGCACTGGCACTTTTCATATCAAAGAGGAGGAATCAACCAATCTTCAATGAAAACGATAGTTACCAGGTTTTACAACACCGGAATACATCTCTAGCCTAGACTTCTACATGTTGTGTGTTAGGTTCCGAAGCGTTTTTATGTTCATTGAGGTTTATTTTAGAGTTGCTCTTTTTGAGAAGTTTGTCTTTCAAGGTTCACCACGTGATGTATATGTAAAATTCCTAAATATGCAATCTAAAATGATAAACAGTCATTCATTTTCTTTTAGCAATGAAAATCCTAGCTATTAAGGAAACAAAAGTACGATTCTTTCAAAAGAGAGTAGAAAGCACACACTAAATGCATTTTTCCTAAATAATTTTGTGCATGTAGTCTAAATGCAAATGCACATGCATGTATTTTCTTTTTCACATCCTTAATGTGAGAATGCCAAAAAGGAAAACTAAGTATAGATCTAAACTATTTTCTTCAAAGCGACACTTCAACAATTTCTTTTCAAAATGAAAGGAAGACTAAAATGACACTTTCTATTTCAAATGGAACACTGGTTTTGACACTTCAAATATTGACAATTCAAATCAAATACAATGACAAAAGTACAATCAACTATCTAGAAGAGGAAGACTTTACGACACTCTTCTTCTTGACTCAAAACGACAGTTACAACACTTAATCAAAAGACGACAGTTTGATTAAGCTACTCTTGACAAAGGATGACTATAATAATGAAAAAGTACATAAAACATTCACAATTCCTGATCAATGGAGGCTAAATAATGTGAAGGAAGGAGGCTTCAAAAAAGAAGAAAAAACCAAATTATAGAGAAGGAAACAATATCATTCAACCATCGCACCTGCCCTTAAGGGAAATAGGGATGCATATCACCTGCAACATACGGGAGGTGCGATGCATCCAGACTGCCAGTTACAGACAGTGTGATGGACCAAGGAAAGAAACTGAGCTTGGTTTTTGCTCAAAATTTGCAGCTAAGTTCAGTGATTTAGGCTAAGCTATGATGGACAGTAACAACAAAGTATAAGGGCATGATCCTATGATGTTATTGAGTGACCACAAGGGCACTTAGGATGTTTGCAAGTCAGATGTTCAGTTCATAAACCAACTTGGAGATTGACTGAAGCAGCATTCATCTACTTTGTAATTGCATAGCAAAATCACTTCGAAGGCTAGATAGCTTAACTTCAAGCTTCATCCATAATTTATAAAGAAAACAATAGTAACAAACAAACAAAATATTCGCTCTCCAGTGGAGTCGCCATTTATTTTCCAGGAAAAATAGTGTCTATTTGATCTGCTAGTCCCACTAAGATGGGAAGCTATATTAGAAACAAACAATTCAATGTAACTTGTGTTTTCCTTTATGTATGACAGATAAGAGAGAAGCAGAGAGCACCAACCTTAATCTTTCGCTTGGCTCCATGCTTGTTTCCTCTCTCCTTTGATAGAGCTCGCCACTCCTTTCTCATTTTTCCTGCTTTAAACAACACCTGTAGAGGCAAAGCAACAAAACACCATCAAAGCATAAAGATCTATAATATCATAAACAATGCAAAATTAGAAGTACATTAACCATACAATTGTGTTCACAAATACTAAGATTCACAAATACAAAAGTATATGGAGGAAAACTCAAATAACGTTATTGATAGTAGGAGTAGAAGAGAGCATTACAACCCAGCTATCTTATCCAACATCATTCTCCCAGCATGAAAGCCCTCTTCACCTCATGAAAAGCAAGATCACCCAACAATACAACGTCTTACAGAGAAACCAATAGCACTTCCTTACAAATTACAAAATTCTAGCCTCTAGATCTCTCTGATGAGGGATCCATATATAGATATTTGTAGAGGGGTGAGTTAGCTTCTAGGTTTTTAATTAGTGTCATTTCACTACTAATTCTTGGTTCCACTTGGAGATTTCATGATCTCTTACTCATCCTCGGGCGAATTCGAAGAGGCAAGTGTCATATGAGAAGTTTCTAGGAGATTCTCTTGGTTTCCACTTAGCAAATTGTCTCTGCCATTTGTCTAGTCTCGCCTAGTGCACCCCATAGAAGGCTCTTTTAGTATGCATCACACCTGGCTAGTGTAGCAGCCAATATGCATCACACCCTAAGCATGGAGCAGTCTATATGGTCCAGTTTTGGCCAGTTCTAAGTGGCTTTTCAAGTGTAACTTCTGGGAAATGATGTAATCGGTTAACCATGATCCTTTAGGGCGTGAAACAACACTTTTAGGGGTTTAAGAGCCCTTGGTTTATTGACATATGTGATTGGAGTTGCAGTGCTCAAATATATCTGTAACAGTAAGGAAAGCAAGGAAAGGATGAGTGGAATTATTGGTTCAATATATCAAGCTACTGCATGTATTTCATAGTGGGTGAAACATGTCCAAGCGATTGTATTAGTTGTGATGATAACATGGAAATAATTATTCATCCATGAAATATTCCCACGACAAATAGCGAGCATGAAAACAACGATTGCATCATTGTTCTCATGGTTGGATGTTGATGATAACACTAGCGTGGGGCCAATCTCCAACACGAATTAATGAGAGAAGAACTGGAGATATGGGACACTTTGATGGGGATGGAAAATTATTTATTTTTTATTGTATGAAGGAATTAATAAAAGTGAAATGGTTCCAAGTTTCCCTTGATTAGTTGGAGGCATTATTGTTGACACACCCACAAATTGTAGATGTTGGAGTTAATCCCATTCCTGATCAAAATGTTGGGGATGTTCTAGTTGGATATGTTATGCCTACACCTGGAAACTCTTTGATAGGGAAAATTTCCATGGACTATTTAGCCAAGCAAGAAGAACCATATAAAAGTCTCGAGAACTGCTCATCCACTCTATCGTCCTCGACAACAACGACATCTATAGATCTTCATAAATTAGTGGATGGTAGTCACACCCTAGTTTTAATTGTTGTTGTGTGGAGAGTTGTTGCTTATGGTGTGTGAGTGTGTTGGTATGTCCTGTAATGAATCGAGGCATTGACCAACTGCTTGTTTTTGTGTGAAGGAATTGCACTGTGTACTAGATCGGTCTCTTCATCCCATGTTGTTGTCATCAATCCACATTTGGGTTGTTGTCACAATCCACATTTGGGTGGATGCTCAGATCTAATTAACTTGTTTTCTCTTCTCAAGTTCTACATGGTTAAAATCGATGTTGCGTAGGAAACATAATTGTCATTATTAAAATTCTTGGTGGAATGATTTTTTGTTTAAAATTTATTTGGTGTTTGTATTTTAAACCTATTAAGATGAGAAACTACAATACAATTTTGTAAATTAAAAGTGAAAAGCAAGTTATTGGACAATGAAATATAATTAAATTAGTGGTTCTCGAGGTTCTTTGGTGCTGAGAGAATGTATCTCTAATTTCATTGTGTGAATATATTATGCACTGGTGGATGTTGTTGTGCTTCGGGATTTAAGAGCATAAACTACAAGTAATCAGATGCATGTGTGTAGAAAGGTGATTTGGATTATTGACTACTGGATATAGTCTAGTATCGAGATTGTCTTTCGAGAGATCGAGAAGCGTCAATTATAAAATTCCATCAAAAATGATTAGAGACAATTATGTCTTAAATGAGTTGAATTGGAAGCTCGAAGATTGTTGTGGTGAAAAGAGCATTGTTTAGGGCAATTCAGAGTGGGGATAAGTTTCGAGGAAGACTAGTGAGATAGATGTGACATGTGAATCATAATTTGTCATTTTTGTATTGATGTAATGTAAGAATTAAAGTGGGGACTTGGAATAATGCTTATATGAGTATATATGTAGGATTGGGTTGTTGGTTGTTGGAATTTTGTTGAGATATTTTCTCACAATATTCTCCTTGTTTGGAAACTGTTGGATCTTGGAAACATTATTTATGAAGCTTGTAATTTGGATTTGTGTGGGATATATGATTCTTTTTGAATGCATATATCATATTGTGTCTGCTCCTTCATTTTCCTTGTAATAAAGTTAGTCAAACACTTCATTTGCATCATTTCATCATATAAGAAATTAAATTATTTGTATGGAAATGATTTTCAGATAGAATGTTGGGTTGTGTGTTAAAATTGGAAACTAGGGCCAAACTCCATGTGGGTCATATTATATATGAAAACTGATATTTTTATTAGATCCCTCTCATCGAGAGGTGTAGGATTGATCTAAATATCATCCGATTCTGATAAGTATTTATGAAGTTATGAATTTATTTATGCTATAAATCAAATTGTCAAATCGGCCATCAACTTGAGTAGGCTTAGAAGCCCAATAGACATGTCTATTCATCATCTACGTTTTAGTATAAATAGAATAGGATTTGAAGTCATTTGGATACACTCTTTATGTGATCTCCTCTCCACGTCTTGGGTTTTTGGAGAAGGAGAATCACTAAGGAATATGTTGGGCTAAGTGTATGATGCCCTAGCCACAGTTCAGATTTGCCCTAATACACCATCCCAACAACCCTAAAATGGAGGCCATAATACATTGTTCCAAGCAGCCCTAACATAGCTCATGGAGGCCCTAATACGCTGTCCCAACAACCCTAAAATGGAGGCCCTAATACACTATTCCAAGCAGCCCTAAATGCAGCCAATGGAGGCCTTAATACACTGTACCAACAACCCTAGGAGATAACCTTAGCGCAGTCATCAAAAAGGGCCTAAGTTACTCATGAATGAGGATAACCCTAATGCACATATACACTATCTATGAATGCTCCAAAAAGGACTCAATCCCCATGTGAAGATATGTTGCAGTCAAGGATGGGAATCAACAATATTAAAGACTGTTGTTCTCAAGCATGGGTTATGTATGTTTGGTAGCAGCTATCTCTATATTAGAGGACTAAGGAAGAAGCTGTCTAGCATAAGTATTACGACAACATGATGATGAATGGGCAGCATAATGTATGGGCAGCATCATGAGCAGCATGATGTATGGGCAGCATAATGATGCATGATGATATGGGGGAGCATCATGAGAAACATAATGTATGGGTAGCATCATGAGTAGCATAATGTATGGGCAGCATCATGAGCATCATAATGTATGGGCACCATAATGATGCATGATGATATTGAGCAGCATCATGAGCAGCATAATGTATGTGCAACATCATGAGCAACATAATGTATGGGCAACATAATGATGCATGATGATATTGGGCAACATAATGTATGGGCAGCATAATGATGCATGATGATATTGGGCAGCATCACGAGCAACATAATGTATGGGTAGCATATGATGCATGATGATATTGGGCAGCATCATGAGTAGCATAATGTATGGGCAACATAATGATGCATGATGATATGAGCATGGGCAACTTGATGATAAATAAGATCATGGAATATGTAGCATGATGAGTAGCATGAAGATGAGAGCAACTTAGTCATCTGGGTTCAACACTTGTGACGGTACAACATGGAGTCACACGGTTATGTGTTGCAAATGAACGAGAGGAAACACTATGATAGGTGAAGGAGTCACCTTAGAGAATCAGTTGAAGCAATATTTCTTCAACTGATCTCATATAGATATAGAAAGTCAAAATGTTGAATTTTGTTGTAAATGTACTATCTCTCTCTCTCTCTTTCTCTCTCTCTCTACTGAACTTTGAAGAACATAAAAGAAGAATTGATCAAGGGTTTCCCCACATTGTGGAGTTTGTCCTTGGATAGCGCCACATCTTATGTCCTCTTGTCTTGACTTGTCTTCTGCGATTTATATTTATGTTCTATCTGTAGTTTATTTTATGTTGATATGATTCCTAATATATAGAAAATAAATTGAAATAAATTGCTCTAGCATAGAACATACCTAAAATTAACATTGTGTTATATTATTTCCACTACTATCCCACGGGTGGGGGGGTCATAGAGGGGGTATGCAGTGGGGCTATCGCCCCCCTCCATGAGGTTTGGGGCAACACCCTGGGAATTTGTTTTTGGACCCTTTATTAGGTGGGTGGAAATACCTATGGTTTTTTGCATTTATTTCACACATGTTTTAGGCATGATGGTTTTCTATACATGGTATTGTGTAGATCCGGTAAATGGAACTATGAATATGTTCTAATCTAGTGTTAATGGATAGGGGTTTATGGATGCTTCGAAATGTATATATAGGTATTGTAACATTAAAAGGAATATAATGAAAAATCAATCTGGTAGTCCAAATTTTGGGATCCAGGGAAAAATCTATGTTTATATCTATTTTATGTTTTATGATCTCGCCATTGTTTATTTTCTGTTTTTAGAATTTACATGTAGGCAATTTCTTTACAGGGTTAAAACCTACATTTGGTATCAAAGTTGTTTTGGCTTCAAGGGGACACCTGTCCTTCTAAGGGGATTTTTCTCAGGCCTGTGCTAGACCTTGTTTAGTGGGATATCTGCGAGATCGATTCTTGTGGAGAAAGAAGATGGAGAGAAGTGGAAAGTTAGAGATTAAGAAATTTAATGGTCATAGTTTTGAGTTGTAGAAACTCAAGATGGAGGATCTACTGGTGGATAAAGACCAGTGGATCATAGTAGATTGAGGTACTAAACCATTAACAATGTCAACTAAAGTTTGGGTGAAGTTGGATCAGAAGGAAAAAATCACAATATGATTGTGTGTCTCATATTTAGTATTTCTGAATGTATTAGGGGATGCTTCAATAAAGGCTTTATGGGACGAGTTAGGGACTTTGTACCAATCTAAGTCTCTAGTGAATAAATTTTTCCTATGGAAAAAATTATATAACTTGACGGTGAAAGATGGAGACTTAATGACATAGCATCCGATTGCATTTAGTAATATGGTAAGCCAATTATTATATGTTGATATCAAAATTTCAGACGAAGATAAGTGCATCAATTTTTTGTGTTCTCTACTAGATCGTGGGTTAGTATGGTTGTTGTAATCGGTAGCATTGCAAATGCCTTATAGTTTGATGAAATAGTCTCATCCTTGTTATCGGAGGAGATGAGATGGAAAAATGTGGAGGGCCATAATGGGGATGCCTTGTTGTACAAGGATGGTCCCAAAATAGGAAAATAAAATAAGTCTTCAAGTGGGAGATCTAAATCTCCAAGAAAACCTGTAAAGGTGTGGTGGAAATGCAGAAAGGAAGGAACTTCAAAAGGAAATGTAAATCTAAAACTCAGAATAAAGGAAAGGGATATGATGATCCTCCTTCTACAGAGGTAAAATCCACCTCAGATGAAGGTGGGGATGTGTACTTGGATTATTCTTCAAGCACACATGTAGATAATGAGGCATGGTTGATTGACTCAGGTGCATCCTTTCACTTCACTCTCCATAGAGAGTGATTTTGTGATTATGAGAAATATGATGGTGGTGATGTGTTCTTAGGGGATGATAAGAAGGCTATAATCATTGATCGTAGAAAATTCAAGTTGAAGCTACAAGGTGGAAGGATTAGAACACTTCCAGGTGTTCCGCATATCCCTGCATTGGCCAAAAATCTAATTTCTATAAGAAAGACGGATGATGTAGGTGTAAAAATAGTGTTCGAGAAGGATACCTGCAAGATGGTTTAGGGAGCACTAGTATTGATTTGGGGAGTTCAGATTGGACTCTATACAAGCTTCAAGGTAGCACTGCTATTGATGGGTGCAACAGTTTTATGGTTCTTGAAAGTGGAGTAGAAAATCTAGTGGTCTCTAGAGAAAAGAACATCCTATGGCATCAAAGGCTTAGACATATTGGAGAGATGGTCCTTTGAATACTTCATGGTAATGGTATGGTAGAAGGTATGTCTAATAGCTCTCTGGATTTTGTTTTCTGTGAAAATTTTGTATATGGGAAGCAAAATTTGGTGAGTTTACCCTCTCGTGGTAAGAGGGCGAAAGATATATTGGAGGTTGCGTAGTGTGATGTGTTTGGACCTATGTCAGTTCCATAACTGGGAAATTTTATGTATTATGTATCATTTATACATGACTTCTCAAGGAATACATGGATATATTTCCTCAATATTAAATATGAAGTCTTTGATAGGTTTAAGGAACTTAAGGCTTTGGTGAAAAACTAGACAGAGAAGAAGATAAAAGTGCTGAAGACAGATGATAATGGAGAGTTTTGCAAGATGGTATTTGAAGAGTTTTATAAGAAGTGTGGTATATCACAGCAGCGGACTACTCCAAAAACACCTGAAAAAATGGGGTTGTTGAAAAAATGAAAAAGACGTTGATGGAAAGGGCAAGAAGCATGCTCAATGGTGCTAAGTTAGGATAGGAATTATGGGCAGAGGCGGTGGAGACTGCATGTTATATGGTCAATGTATCACCTTCATCATCATTGGTGGATAAGACTCCACAAAATGTATTGACTCATAAGAAACCTTCTCTTTCACATTTGAGGGTATTTGGATGTGATTGATATGTACATGTTCCAAAGGAGAAAAGAAAAGAGTTGGATAGTAAATTTGAAAAGTGCATATTTATTGTGTATAAGGAGGCCTTAAAAGGTTATAATATTTGGAACCCAGAAACAAGGAAGGTTGCGTATAGCCGAGATGTGGTGTTTAGAGAGGTGAAAGATGTTATTAAACATGAAGTTCTACCAAAAGAACTTGAGAAGATAGATTTTGAGCTAAAGGAGGAAGAATTAGACTATACAGTAGAAGAGGAATTAGAATATGAAGAGCCACGTCTCCAGCTATGAGAAGATTAGTTTGTGATAGAAGGAAGCGAGAAAGGTATAGTCCATATTCTTTCTATCCAAATTTTTCTTTATCTTTTACTAATAATGATCCTAGAACTATGAGGGAAACAGTAGATTTAGAGGATGGAAAACTCTGGAAAGAGGTCATGGTTAATGAAATGACATCTTTGCAAAAGAATGATGCTTGGGATCTTGTGGAGTTGTCGACTGTAAGGAAACCCATTGACAAAAAATGGGTGTATAAGAAGAAGATGAATGCAGAAGGGAAGGTGGAGATATACAAAGCTTGGTTGGTGGCAAAAGGTTATTCCTAGGTTCCGAGAATTGATTTCCGTGATATTTTTTCTCCTATTGCTAAGGTAGCTTCTGTTAGATTACTTTCATCTATTGTTGCTATTTTTGATTTTAAGGTAGAGCATATGGAAGTGAAGACAACATTTATTCATGAGGATCTAGAAGAAGAGATATAAATGAAGAAAATAGAAGACTTTGCGGTGAAGGGTAAGAAAGAACCGATACACAAGTTAAAAAAGTCTTTGTATGGGTTAAAACAATCTCCAAGGATGTGGTATCATAAATTTGATACATTTATATGAGGACTTGGCTTCACTAGAAGAAAAGTATATCATTGTGTGTATTTTAAATTAATTGGTGACCATGTCATTTATCTACCCTTATATCTGGATGATACATTGTTGGTTGGAAATGACAAAGAAATTATCTAGGATTTGAAGACCCAATTATCCTCCAAATTCGACATGAAAGATCTTGGTGCTGCAAACTATATTTTGGGCATGGAAATTAAATGAGATTGGGCAAAGAGGAAGCTATGGTTAAACTAGAGGAAGTATGTTGAGACAATACTGCAAAGGTTTAATATGCAAGATAGTAAAATGGTGAAGGTTCCTATTCCTGTAGGTGTAAATTTATCTACTAAACAATGTCCCAAGACACGAGAAGAGGAAGAGGACATGTCCCGTGTTCCATATGCAACTGCACTCAGTAGCCTCATGTATGCAATGGTCTATACTAGACCAGACATTTCACAAGTAGTGGGAGTATTGAGTAGGTTTATGTCAAAACTAGGGAAGGAGCATTGGACAACAATGAAGCAAGTTTTCAAGTATTTGCATGGCACTAGTGATTATGGTTTGTGCTACGAAGGAAGGCTAGGATTGGACAATGTTTTGGATATCTGTGGCTTTGTTGACACAGACTGGGCTAGAGATTTGGATTAAAGAAGATCTACAAGTGGGTATTTGTTTAACCTATTTGGAGGTGTAATCAGTTGGATGAGTAAGAGACATTCTGTAGTGGCACTTTCAACTATAGAGGCATAATACATGACATCCACTCATGCAAGAAAGGAAGCAGTTTGGCTACAGATATTGTGTTCAAGTATGGGATTAGTCCAACGAGCTATAAGGATAGACTGTGAAAGCCAAAGTGCAATTTTCTTGGCAAAGAACCGTGCTTATCATTCAAAGACAAAGCACATTGATGTTTAGTATGAATTTGTGAGGGATATGGTTGAGGAAAAAAAAGTTTCGCTGGTAAAGGTGGACACATTGAAGAATACTACAGATGCATTGAAAATATATGTGAGGACTGAGAAGTTCTCTTGGTGTACAGAAACAATGGGCATTACAGGGTTGGATCAATGACTAAGCTCTCCTATAGCCCCCTGTGGAAATAAAACAACAAGTGGGAGAATGTTGCATTGTGCAGGCATTGTTAGGCGGTCACAAGGGGGTATGCATGAGGGCAGTAGCCCCCCTCTGTGTGGTCTGGGGCAACAGCCTAGGAAATTTTTTTTGGACTCCATATTAGGTGGGCAAACCTACCTATGGTTTTGTGCATGGATTTCCCACATGGTTTTGGGCATGTTGGTTTTCTGTCCATGGTATTTTGTATATCTCGTCAAGGGAACTACGATTATGTGTAATGTCCCTCCCTTAATAATGAAGTAATAAATAATAAATCCCTTAATAATAAACATAATATAAAATAATATAATATAATAATATAATAATATATAAAAATATTACAAGAAATAAATAATAACATGAATAAAAAAATAATAAAAATAGTAAATAACCATACTAAATCTCTAAATAAAAATAAATAGAAATAAAACAAGAAACAGTAAAAAAAATCAATAAAGCTATCAAAAAAGAAATAAAACAAGAAAGAAAAAAAAGTTGCATGCTGAATATAACAGTACGTGGTTTTTTGTTGAGGAAAAGAGAAAGGAAATATATATGCGGGTGTACCTTTGTTTGTTTCTCGGTTTTGAAATGCTTTGTGTTACAAAATTCTTGTCGATGCTTATTCAAATCTTTTGATAAATTGTTTCATTGTCTTGCTTTCATTTTGATGCGTGAAACATCTATGCATAGGGAATATAATAAAAACTACTCTACTTCCTTAATGACATGTTTTTGAATTGTTTGCTTCTATATAGATTCAAAATTATTGTAAATTACAACTTCTCGTCTCTCTTCTCTCTTGATGGCAGCCCCTCCATCCCCTCTAGTTTTCCTTTTTGATGCATTATTAGTAGTTTCTTTATAGTTGAGGAACTATTCCTCAGTTACTTTTGAGTTGTTTAATAGTTTCTTCAAAGAAGTCCCTAACTAATCATATCTTGATCTACTTGCCTAATTTTAAAAACTAACAATGGCTGGCTGAACCTTAATTTTAAATGAAACAAAATGAAACAAAAATGAAACAGAAACTCAAAGTGTTTTCCTCTCTATCCAACAAAATAAAATAAAATAAAAATATTTCCCAAGTTGTTGCTCGAATGCTCCTGCATCAATAACTACAAATTGGAAGTAATAGTGTACCTACAAATTAAAGGTGATAGTGTACCACTTCACATTAAATTCTTAGCTAAAGAACCTATGTATTATCAATTAAGTGACTTATTAACGTGAATGGTTAACCATTGTTGCCAGATCCTGCATATCGAAAACAAACACATTTAAGAAAATCAATTAAGGAGGAAGATGCATCTTTTTATATAATTTTTGTTTGAAATATGACAATAGAGAATTTTGTAGAGCTATATTGATTCAATGAGTGCTTTGTATCGTTAGAGTTCCAATAAAGAATTTTTGGAATTTGTAAATTTATATAGTATTTTTATTTGTTGTGTTGTAAATATTATTTTCCATATATTTATTGCTTCTATAAATTAGATTGACGTACAATATTTTTCTTAAGAAATAGAATATATATTTTTTTATTCTTTAATTTTCTTGATCTCCTTGATCAAAGGTTTTTAGATTTTGAAATATGACTAGTGGGTGTTTTTGCATTCTTACATGGTATTTAGAGCAAGACTACAAGTTCTTTCTAATTTTTTAGAAATATATTATTATAAATGGCAATTAGATCATATATATATATATATGATCTAGATGGGAAGTTGAATTTTTTTCTATCATTTTTCTAGAGTTTCTCTGTGATCTAGTTCGAATTCTTCATTGCACTAGTCTTTCTATCACTCAATATCACCTTTCCACACCTTGCACTTGCATTATTGTGGTCTTTGTAGTAGAAATGCATTTCTTGTGCCATTCAAATAGTGTATTTCCCTTACATAAACAGATGAAACCAAAGCTTGATTATTTATCCATCTCAAGCAAATTTATGCACCTAAATTTCGCTTCTTACAAATTCAAATGGATTGGAGAAAGAGAAGGCCCATGACTCACAACTTCTTATGTCTGTAATCTTATGGTTAGAATTCAATATCCAATAAGGCATTGAGGAATTGGGATTCCAAAGATCAAAAGTTGTTCACAAGATGTCATGTTGCAATTCATAGATATTCTGCTTGCCAAGAGACAAAATGGAATTCAGTGGTAGGTTTACATGTACAACGAGGCAACGAGTATTATGACTAATTAAGGGAGTCACATGTAAAATAACACAATGCTAGAATTAGTAGGTTCCTTGGCTCCCACATCTTATTTCTTATTGGTTGTGTCTTCAACAGAAAGCATTCACTTGTAAGGTGTGGGAGGAGAGGAGCCATGTACGAGTCTCCATTGTGACCTTCGTGAAGGATTTTTTCAATTTCTTCCAACATAGATCCATCACATTTAAACGTTAAATATCTTGCTTTAGCTCTTGCTTTATATGCCTAGTTCTTGAGATCATTGAGTCGTATATTAAAGACTAGCTGTAAATTGTTCATTGCTGGGGAGAATAATCCATCACATTTAAAAGTTAAATCTCTTGCTTCATATGCCTAGTTCTTGAGATCATTGAGTCGTAGATTAAATGCTAGTTGCAGATTGCTCATTGCTCGGGAGAATTGGTAGAAGTTTAGCATGTCTCATCAATTTTTCAATTTTCCCAAGGTATTTTTTAAAATGAGAGAGGAAATTTGAATTGCAAAGCTTTTTTGCAAAAAAATTATTAGTTAAATAAATTTTTTACTGAGGTTAAAGAGGTTTGCTTTTGGAGCTAAATATTTTGTGAATTTTATTTTATTTTTTGAACTGGTTTTTATTTTTCTTCTTTGGAGTAATATTAAATTATAGTTGTTGTAACATAAAAAGGGGTTTTGATATTATGGAAGAGTAAAAGATGATAAATATCCTACTCCTTATAATTATCATATTTGGAAAAGAAAATGCTATAGTTGTTACATTCTAAAGGAGTGTGGAAAATGTGAAGTGAAAAACAACTCTTTACAAAAGAAATTGAAACATTTTCATATAGGAATAAGAAAGATGAATCCATGGGGCTGATTGGGTTGCATGTTTGAGACAACCTATTATTTAGTCTTGGACAACTTACCACTCCAAAAGAAAGTCATGATAAGTTGGCATGTATATTTGGAAAGGACAATGAATTCCATGCTTTAAACTTGGAAGTTAGATTATCCACACTAGTATCTAATGAGCACACCTTTATTGAGGAGTACCTTGCACACTTTAGGACATTCGTGTCCCAATAAAAAAATGTGGTAAGGAGAAAACAAA
This sequence comes from Pinus taeda, assembly GCA_000404065.3. Lineage (NCBI taxonomy): Eukaryota > Viridiplantae > Streptophyta > Pinopsida > Pinales > Pinaceae > Pinus > Pinus taeda. The sequence continues at coordinate 96,400 of APFE030401829.1, read as the reverse complement.
AGCATAAAATTCTTTTTATCTAGTCAAAACTAGAGGGTCCTTTTCAAGTTTTCTAATTTAATATCCATGCAAAAAGGGATGCCCTTCATGGCACATTCAAAATTCCCAATTTTGAGACATTATGTGATCCTCTCATGTGAGAAAAATATAAGCTCAACTATCTAGATGTTCTCTCTATCTCTTGAAATTAGGCTTTGGCTGCTAGTAACTCCTAAGGTTAGCATAAATCCCACCCTCAACAAAAGAAAAATTTTGCTCAAGCCCATGAATCTCCCTCCAAGCCTCGGTAGATTACAAGTCTCCACCTCCATCTTCCAAGAATGATAGATTCTCCTATAAGACAAATAAGAAACAAAAGAAGAAGATAAAAAAAGATGAAACATGTACCTTTTGTAGCAAATCTATGCATATTGAAGTATGATGTTGGGAAAAGTTGCAAGTATTAAATGATGTGATGAAGAGGCATAAAGTATCAATAGGAAAAGTACATGCTTTATTGGCCCAAGCACTATGTAGATCTACATAACACTAGATACTTGATTTAGGAGCATCACGTCATATGACTCCTTGTCAATATTTACTTCTTTCTACATCCCAAGTAGCATTTCACTAATTGTGGTTAATGGCTCTACTTAACTTGATGTTTTCGGTTAGATACTATGAATTTGACCAATGGGTGCACTAAGAATGTGCTCATAGTCCATGATATTCGTGCATATTTATTATTCATATATCATATTTATCATTATGGTGATCGGAAAAAAATTTATTTTTCTCCAAATAAAGTAGTTGTTAGAGAACTACATGATCTAGTAGTTTTTATTATTGTTTGATAGATTAATCATGTGTCCTTATTGTATAAGTGTATCAACTCCCATCCTTCCTCAACTTTTATAGCTCATGTTGAATCATTGAGTAGGCTTTGTCATGAATGATTTGGCCATCTAAATTATAGATATTTTTGGCAAATGTTCACTTAGAATTTGGTTTCGAGGTATTCCAAAAGCTTCTTGTGCTTACGGGTGCGTGCAGGTTGTGCTCTTTGAAAACAACACCAAGATCCCTTTCTTAAATGGAAATCTTTAAGGGAAACAACATATCCTTAGATGGCACATAGTGATTTAATTATTTTGTCAACTCCTTTTTCACGGACCAATTATGCACTAACATTTATTGATGACTTCTCACAAAACTCTTTGTTGTACTTCCTAAGGTACAAGAGTGAGTTCTTTTCAACCTTCAAGACCTTGAAATATTTTGTAGACAAACAATCATCATGATTCATCTTGAAGTAACACATTGATAATGGGGGGAATATGTAAATAAGGCATTTCAAAATTTCTATAGAGAGCATGACATTATTCATCAACACTCTACTCCATACACACCTCAACATGGTCTTGCTAAAAGGAAAAATCAAACACTCAAAGAGATGGAAATCACATGATTGAGTCTAAGAACTTGGCACCTACCTTCTAGGCTAAAGTCAATTTTTCCAATTATATTCAAAATAGGATGCCCCATAAGTGTTGGGTGATAAAAGGTGTCTTTTAAAACTCCTAATTACCTCACATTAATCATCAACCCGGGCAAGTCCTTTTGTTCCAAGAGTGTACACAATATGTGCATGCTATGAATCGAGAGAGTAATGTTTCTTAAAATGAGGTATATACCTTTGATACAAGAGTAAACGGATGCATTTATAAAACTCAAATTGCAACTGTTAAAGAAAATATTACAAATAAGCATCAAGAATTCATCCTGAACTGAAATCATAATCAAATCTCAAACAAGCAATTCAGTTGAAAATAACATCAACCGAGAGAATAGTAGCATTAACCAATCTCTTCTAGCCGATTCTATCTAAATCACTCTCAATATCAATTAATAAATTCAATGGAAATGATATCAACGGAGAGTTCAGTAGTGGTAACCAAACTCTTTCAGCTGATGAAATCAATAATGTTCACTATCTTAACGACTAATTAATTTAATCTTCAATAAGCATAACTAGAATCAAATGACAATGCTGCGAAACATGTAAAGAAAATGTACTAAATATAGGAAATCGATAAATAGAAAATAAGATAAACTCACAGAAAATAGAAAAAATATCAAACCATTCAAACTTGCGTGAATCAGAAATATATAACACAAGCGATAGAAGTTTCATGCACTAGAGGACGAGCCCTTAGCCACCAGCAAATACTGCTAAGCTACTTAAGAGAATACGAATGAACAACAACGTAGATTATATATTAATCATTGAACTCAATTCTCATTACAATATCGTCGTGTTCCTCCAAAAGCAAGAGTCTGTATTGTAAAATTACAATTCGAAATGAAGAGAAAGTTGATTCCCTTTCCTCCTATAGTATTTACTTTTATAGTAAAAAAGAGGTAAAAGATAAATGTGATGGGATTCACAACTGAATAATATCTTTTGACACCCTTCATATTTAGCATTGATCCTCCTAATTCGTCCTCTGACCTGACCACAATTGACACGCCTCATTCTTCCTTTCTTGGTTTATGTTGTTTTGTTTCTAGGGAACAACAATTGTTTCTTTCGTCGTTTCTCTGCATAAAAAGGAATAAGAGTTAGTTACAGTGGCTAAATCTTAATCGATAGGAGTTTCTTCATTTCTTATCATAATCCATCAATATGTTACCGTATTAAGATATGAAACAGATAAAAAAAGAGGAAAAAGGTGATGGAATTAAGAGTAAATACATACCCATTACATAACTAAACATACTCCCCTCCTTACCATGTTTCATGTCCTCGTGAGAATTAAATAGTTCTTATGTAGTGCAATTAAAGAGTAGGCTGGAGAGAAAGCATAAAAAATTGGTCTAAAACCATGATGTTGAGCGAGGAGCGCAAAGGCAGGCCCTTCCTTTCCTTCAGGCAATTCATTGTCGATCCGATACCCTTCAGAGGGATACCAAATAATGGGGCTCTGAAACCAGCATCCTAACCAATAAGGTCCTTCTCTCAAAATAATATTGTTGTAGGTAACCATACGGTCCATGGAAACTTTAAAATTTATGTATATAAATGGTTCCTTATTGTTGGAGAGGTAAATCCCCTCTACGGATAGAGGCGATCCCTACTAGCCCAAAACGGGTCTAGCAACAATCAAACAATGCTATCACGCAAGTTCCTAATTGTAAATAAAAGGTAGGTGATGAAGACCTACTTGAGTTCCAACGCTTTCGTTTGTAGAAGAGATGTCACCCACGTTCCTTTGCCTTGGCCGGTCACAATCCTCCACTATCCTCGTGAATGGACACCTGCACACACAAAGAGAACAACACAAACACAAGCGTGAAATCTAATATATGCAATTATACATCAATCAGGAAGGATATAATTCAACATCAACCATTACAAGTACAACGAGAATGGAACCATAATGATAGTCATCTATTATTAATAATCAACAAAGGAGAATACAACCAGCGTCCTGACGTCAAGTCCTCTTTTGGTTGGGTGCTCAGCTACACAAGTCTTGCAAAAGCTTGAAGGGGTGAGGGAAAAGCTCTCTCTCTCTTTAGTGACAAAGTCTCCTTACTTAGGTGAAGCCTTATGGATACAAAGAAGGCTCTTGCAACTCCAATCTCTTGATATCTTCCTTTCAGCACAAGTATTGCCACTAGAGTCAAAACTAGCTTGCTCAAGCCATGGAGACAAGATTTTATAGAGGAAAAGGAAGAGATAAGGTCAATCACAACAATAATGGATTTGGCTTCATCACTTGGAAACTTCCATGGAAGGGTGGCAAACTACTTCCCATTCAAGGAGATTCGAAGCCAAACCATCCTCACTTAACTTGGATGCAGTTAGTGAATGAGTTGGATAGAACTTTCGGAGGTTTGATTAGTTCAAAACTTTGCCCAAAAAGGTTGGTGCGATTGCGACTCTGGGACAGTGCGCTAATGGCGCGCCCTTTCAATAGGATTTTCCCCATTGGCGCGGGCATAACACAGTGGACCAGCGCTAATGTAAAAAGGGTTGTTTTTAAGGGCAAAGAGCAGGAGATGTCTTCAGGGCATATGAAGCTCATGTCTAGAGGTGAATGATGCAAGTGGTTTCAAGTCTTGTCACTTCTCACAAGTCCCGGAATGAGTCCTCCAAGGTGTAGGTGAGGGGCAACAGGGACGGTGACAAACGGTGACAAATTACTGTGTAACACAAAGGATAGCCTGAAAAGAAGGACACCACTTCAAAAGAGGTGGAGAAGCAATCTAATTTGTTTAGTTGAAAGAATGAAATTTCTAAGTTGAAAGTTTCTATCCCTCTAACTGAACTTATCAAGAATGATAAATATAAGTCTCATATTGTTAAGATGTTAAAGGTAGACCATATGTCAAATATGGTTAATGTTGTCGATGATAAGCCTGCAATTCTGTTTGGTCCCGCTGTAGAGGTAAGTTCAGAAGATAGTGAAGTCCCACCTTTCTACCTTAGTCTGAAACTCCATGATTTTATCCTTAATAATGCCATATTAGATTTTGGGGCCTCACACAACCTTATGCCTAAAGCCATTATGGACAAACTGGGATTAGATATCACCCGACCATACCATGACCTCTATTCTTTTGATTTGGGAAGAGTGAAATGCCTGGGTCTTATTAAAGACCTGATAGTGTCTCTGGACCAAATTCCATCCAAGAATGTGTTGATGGATGTGGTTGTAGCTGATATTCCTCCACGGTTTGGCATGTTTCTCTCTCAGTCTTGGGGAGAAAATTTGAAAGGCACCCTACAACTTGATTTCTCGTATGCTACTATACCGGTATTTGGGCGGCTTAGAAAATTGTACCAAGAGAAAAAGATGACATTTATGATAAGTAGCAAAGAGAGACCTAATAATCACCCAATCCATGTTGTACATACCGACTTAGAGCCTTTTATTTTGTATAGTGATATGGGTCTAGTAGATGATGACAGTCAAATTGTAGAAATTTCCGAAGTTTCAGAAGTTATAAGTAGTGTAAAGGAAGATTTGATTGCATAAAAAGAGAAAAAGGATGTAGACTGTTTGCAGCCAGAAAGTTCACCTGAAAGGATTGTTGAATCAGTGCAAGAAACAGAAATTGTTGAGATAGCAAGTCATCCTCCAAAAAGTCAGATAGATCAGCCCTCCAAATTCTAGTTTTCCAACGAAGAAGATGGTCTTTGGACCCTGTATTTTGATGGAGCATTGGGAAAAGAAGGAGATGGGATTGGCATGTGGATTCATGGTCCCTTTCATCAGTAAGTTAAATTCCCTCGCAATGTAAGATTAAGTTCATATAAGTTGGCCTTTGATTGCTCAAACAATAGGTAGAGTACGAAGCATTGATTGCTGGCCTTAAAATTCTCAAAAAGCTGGGAGCAAAGAAAATTTTAGTTTATGGTGACTCCGAGTTGGTGATTAAACATGTAAAAGGGGAGTACCAGGCCAAGCATCTAAGGATACGAGCTTGTCAAAAAACTTTCCTTTATATTCTCAAAACTTTTTCAGAACATACATTGTCTTTGATTCACATAAGTCATAATTTTATGGTTGATTCCCTTGCCACTACAACAAGTATGTTTAATATTCCCATCCACTCAAATAAGAAGTTTTCAATTCATGTAAAGCATAGTCCAGTTGTCCCTTAAAATCTAAGATATTGGCAGGTGTTTTGGGATGATAAATAAATTAATATTTTTTTACAGATGGAGGATGAATTCTTGCAATCCCATATTGATGATGTGTCTGATGAGAATGAGCAGGAAATTGAGGCTACCGAGGTTGAAATGTTGCAGCTAATAGACAATAACATTCCACGAGGTCTCATGCCTTTGGAAGAGTTATTTGATCATGATAACGTCATCAAAAATCCAACAATGTTCCCCATAGAAAAAGGGGTCGAAGATATAAACATTGGTAGAGCTAACAAGCCAAAAATGGTCAAGTTGCAAATTCTCTATCCCTTGAGATGAAAAGTAAATACATTGCTTTAATGGCAAAATTTTATGATGTATTTGCTTGGGACTATTCGGATAAAGGTGTATGATAAGAACATCATCCAGCATACTATACCAATCAAGCCTGATCAGAAGCCATTTCGCCATAAGCTAAGGAGGACTAATCCCAAATTGTTACCATCCATTGAGAAAGAGGTAAATAGAATTTACAAATCTGGTATCATAGTTCCTATTCGTTTTTCTGAATGGATGTCCAATCTTGTGTGGGTAAGGAAAAAGACCGAGGAGATTCGTCTTTGTATTGATTTCAGGAATTTGAACAAAGTGTCTTTGAAGGACAATTATCCTCTTCCTAAGATGGACCATATTTTGCAGAGGGTAGTTGGGGCTTCAAGGATGTCACTTCTTTATAGATACTCTGGATACAACCAAATTTTGGTACATGAAAATGAACAATTGAAAACAACCTTTACGACACCATGGGGTAATTTTATGTACGCCAAGATGTCATTTGGGTTCAAGAATGCAAGGGACACATTTCATAGAGAAATGGACATTTCTTTCGCCAATGAAAAGATGTATTTCTGGTTATTTATTTGGATGATGTCAAGGTTTTTTCCAAATCTGATGAAGAGCACTTACATCATCTAAGAATTATTTTTCAGAGACGTAGGAAATTCGGCATTTCGCTAAATCCAAAGAAGAGCTTATTTTCCATGGAGGGAAAATTGTTGGGGCACATTCTTTCCAAAGATGGTATTCGCATCGACCCTACAAGAGTTGAAGGAATCCAATAGTTAGATTTCCAAAGAAACAAAAGAGAGATTCAATATTTTAATGGAAAAATCAAAATTTTTGAGGAGATTCATCCCCTACCTTGGTGAAAACTTGAGAGAGATGACTAATATGCTGAAGAAAAACAGTGAGGTAAATTGGTCAGAAAATGCAAAGAAATCATTCAATGCCGTTAAATTTTCATTAAGTACTACTCCCACCTTGATCAGTCTTGATTATACTTCATATATCATTATATTTTCATTAGCTTCCGAGCATACTTTGGTTGTTTTCCTAATGCAGAAAAGGGATCAAAAAACTGAACATCCTATAGCTTTTTTCAGTCAAACTATAAGAGATGCAGCACTAAAGTATAAATTATTGAGAAACAAGATTTATCCTTGGTGAAATCTCTAAAGTAATTTCAAATATACATTCTGCATTCACACATTCTGGCTTATGTTCCAGCTACAGTATTGAAGGAAGTTCTTATGCAGACAGATCCAGAAGGTAGGTGAGGAAAACGGATCGTAACGATTCTAGAAATTGATCTGGAGATAAAACCAACAAAGTTGGTCAAGGGACAAGGTTTGGCAAAGATCATGGCTGAATCTAACTTGCACACCATGGATATCAATCTAATTCTTTCCCTCTCTAAAGAAGAAGTGGAGGACTCATCAGTACAGGTATCAAAAATATTTACTTCATCTCCTTGGTATCGTGATATTGTCTATATACCACAACATTTAAATCCTCCGCTGGAAGTGCCAAGAAGTAAGAGTAGATCGTTGAAATAGAAAGCTTCAAAATACTGCATCCTTGATGGTGTCTTATTTTGGAAAGATCTAGGTGGTGTGTTGTTGAATTGTTTTGTCGAAACTGAAGCAAAATATGTGATGAGTGACTTTCACAAGGGGGATTTTGGTGGCCACCTATTTTGGAAAACTACAGCCAACAAAATTTTGAGGGTTGGTTTTTATTGGACAACTCTTTTTGATGATGTGTATAAAATTATGACGAGCTTTCATGCATGTCAAATTTTTCAGGGGAAAAGAAAACTGTTACATTGCCATTACAGCCCATTTCAGTCTCAGCACCATTCCAACAGTGCGGCCTTGATTTTGTTGAGGAAATCCATCCTTCATCGTCATCCCAGCACAAATGGATCCTAACAGCCACAGATTACTTCACGAAATGGATTGAGGTGATCCCAACCAGGCAAGCTACAGATTTTTTAGTCATTCAATTCATTGAATCTAATATCTTGTCAAGATTTGGCTGCCCGCAGAAGATAATAACCGATAACGTCGATGCTTTTAAGTCAAAAAAGATGATGGAATTTTGTGAAATGTATCATATCACATTAGAGAACTCAACTGCTTATTACCCACAAGGTAATGGCTTGGCTGAATCATCCAATAAATAACTGGTCAATATAATCAAGAAGATGTTGGAGGTCAACAAGAAGAACTAGCATAAAAAGCTTATCAACGCTTTATCGGTGGACAGAGTAAGTAACAATAAATCCATAGGTATGTCGCATTTTCAATTGGTGTACCGGATTGATATTGTCTTTCCTTCTTCTCTTGTTGTCCCGGTCATGAGGATTTTGCAAGAAGTTGGTAGCAAACCAAACGATGTGCAGCGAAGAATAAATTAAATGATTCATTTACAGCAAACCAAGGAGGAAGTAGTTCATAATACTTCTAAACTTCAAGAAATAATAAAGAATATTTATGACCACAAGACTAAAGCATATGATTACAACTTGGGAGATATAGTTCTTTGTTGGGATGCACAAAATGAAGAGAAGGGAAAACACGGTAAGTTTGAAATTTTGTGGAAAGGACCGTATAAAATTTTATCTTTGAGGGGCAAGAATGCTTATTTGCTAGAAGAAACGAATGGACAACATTACACAAGGGGAGTAATCAATGGTAGGCTTCTCAAGCACTACCTTACTTAAGGAATTTCTAGAAGTTTTCATTATCATTGTACATACCAATTTACTTTCCTATCAGAGTGTGAAGTAGATATCATGGGAGCTTGAAGCCCGAGGAGAAGGCCATAAGGAATCTTTGACCAGCTGCTGGTTTGAAAGATTCAGTTTGTTTTTTTGTCGAAGTCAGTTAGTCAGTCAGTTTTTAGTTTTGAGTTTGGTCTTTGTGTTTTGACTCCATGCCCAATGGATAAGGCTACCTAGTCTACGATGTTCTTGACACCTCCTAAAGGATCTTCCATCCCCATCTAGAGCCAATGTTAGTGTCTGCCAGTCATGTTAGTCACCAGTGATCAAAATATGATCTTTCAAAGTTTCTCTAGGGTCTTAGGTCAAATTTTTTATGGTTTCGGTTGGTCTTCAAATAAAAAAATTTGATCAATGGTTTTTGAGTCTAGGTTAGTGCTACTCCCTTTAGTAATCATGGTTTTTATTATTTTTCATGGTCATGTCATTGTTGGTCTCAAATCAGTTGAAGTGTCTGCATATAATTCTTGGTCTAGGGTTTCCACCGGTGTTGTCATTACTCTGTCCCAATTCAAAGCAAAGAGACATCATTGTTATGTGTCTTAAGTCTTCACACCAAAGGGAGATAAATTCTTAGGAAATAAAGGTAACAAAGGGTATTAAGAAACTTTTGTGAAGATATTACTGCAAAAGAAAAGGTATATTGTCCTCCTTTGACTTATACAATAAAATGTGTTTTTTTAAGTTTTAAAGACATTCCACACATTTTTTTTCATCATTCACGTGTACAAAAGACTCCAATTGATCATTCATAACCCAAAAGACTCACTCACTCAACATCGATTCCTACTCTCCAAGTTCATTTCGAACCATTTCATTGCATTTTCTGCCATTTCGTTGTGTTTTCAAGCGTGTTCGCTATGTTTTGTGCTCCATGTTGTGCTTTCTGCAGAACATTGTGTTTTTTGAGGAATTAAGCAAAGGAACATCTCCCAGAATTTTCTACAGTAAGAGAAGGCTTCTCCAGTTTAGTGCTAGTAATTTTAAAGCAATCACCACCTCCAGTAATCTAATTTTTCAGTTTTTGCATGTGGGACCCTCTCGTAGGCTTTCCACACTACGTTTTCAGTTTTCAACTCCATGGTTTGATTTGCACACAGCTAAACTAGATTACCTATACTTTCTATCCTTCTGTTGAGGCCTCGAAAATTGCTGCAACAACAATGGAGGATAACAACCCGGTCCGGACCTTAAAGCAGCTCCTTTTCCGTTTGGTATGGTGGCTCTGACTGGTTTAACTAGGTCCAGTTACCTTCTCCATATTGCTATTGGTTTATGATGTATCTTTACCTACCAATAGACAGGAATATCAGATCACTTATTCTTGTTGATCAGGCAAGAGAATGACCCTTAAGTTGATTTGGGTTCAGCCAAGCCACAACTAAAGTTTTGCCTCTTTGAGAAGAAGACTTAAAAGAATATAGAAATTACTCTAAATGCAAGCAAAAGAAACTAATCTAAATCCTATCTTAATTAGGCAAATATGGATCTAACCCAACTAAGAGCAAGATAATTAAAATATTGGGATTTTAAATATGTCTTGTTTATAATGAATATCCAGTTAATGAAGTAGTTCAATTAACTGACATTATGGATACCAAAACACATCATATTGAGACTTTTTAACTGAAATAATAAACCAACAACATTCCAGGAAGTAGTTCACAAAAATGATATTGATTATCAAATCAATAAATCCAATAATTAAACAATAATATGCAGAAATAGTTCATAACACATTACTATTTAATAAATCAGTTTAAAGATAGTTTCTGAGCGTAATTACTCAGAAATCAGAATAAATACCATAAGAAACAGAGAAAACTAAGAACACATTGAAACAATTACCCATATTGACAAAAATACAACATGAAAAAATGAAACATTTCGTACTAAAAAAATGAAACTGATATTTGAAACAGTAGTATTAAAAATACCAATTTATTGCATCCATTTCTCTGACCTTGGTCTCCAACAGTCCTTTACATTGCTTGAACTTCTGCCTTCAAAACTAGAGCCACAGTAGTGCAAACTCTGCCACTCATACATAATTCAATATACAAAGGGAAAATCTTCAATAATCCCCAGATCTGAGATTTTCTCTCCTCTCTCCTACAACTCTAAATTCCTATTACAGTAGTGCTTTCAGAAGTCTAAAATTGCAGAGGAGGGCCGCCTCTTATTACATTATGCAATCTATTATTTATACTATTTGTGAAGGAATTTTTGAGAGGAAAGTTTGTTGAAGAGAAATCTGCCCAATCTAATTTATTTGTTCAAAATTCCAATCTTTAATTGTTGGAGCTTTCTCATTGATTGAGATCCTTTTCTCCATATTTCTTCTACTGTTTTCCTGTAAAAAGAAATCAAAATGAATTAAGATGCAACAATAAAATCAAAATATCATTGCTGGCATTTAAAATAAATCCAATCAAATTCTATTTAAATAAATAATTGAAAATAAAATTTAAGCTCTCTATTGATGTCTTTAATTGGCCAAGGATATTATTGATGATTGAATCTGCAATTTAGAAAAGGTTTGGGCAAATGAAAATGAAGAAGATAACTCAGAAAATTGATTTTGTTTCTAAAAATTCGGAGCTTGATCTTCTGCATCATTTTTGACCCAATAAATGACCAAATCTGTTAGTGAAACCTCCTCAGAAATATTCTCCTTGATTTTATCTTTCCAATGAGCTATCATGGGCCTCATTTGGCCAAGTAAAACTCATTCTATGAGCTTCCAAAGTTTATAAGTCAAATATGGCATAAATCTGGAAATTTTGTTGCTGGGCTAAAAATCTAATCCTAAATTAGGATTCTAACTAATTCTAAATTAATTGTTAATTATAAACTAAACTAATTATTAATAACTATTAATTAATCTAACTCACTGAATATCTATTAAACTATTTATAAACAAATTTAATACTAACATAATAATTAATATTAATCTAATGATAATTTAATTTTTAAATTAAATCTATATAATAATTAATTCTAATCTATTTAAAATTTATATAAATGTTAACCTATTTTAAATTAATAAAAAACTAACCTGCCTTACTTCATTTGCTCCACTCACGTATGAGTGAGTTTTAAAACCCAAACGAATGGATTATGAAACTTTAATAAATGCCTTTTGAGTTATGCTTATCGGGGATCGGGGGAAGAGAGGTCCTCGGGGTCTTTAAAAGATGCATCCATTGAAAAGCCCCGATGCGATATACCTTTAATAAATATTATTTTATGATATTTTTGCTTATTGCCTTTTGACTTTTTATAATCAGGAAATCGACAATCGGGAGAATGGAGGTATTGAGGGTATGGAATGATATGTGCCGATATAAATCCCCGATCCGATCCAAATCCCCAATGCGATTAAGTTTATTTATTATTATTTTTTTATATATTAAATTTAATTTAATTTAATAATTATATATTAATTTAATTAAAATAAGATATATATCACTTTTATTTTGTTTATGTTTAATGGAAATTTAGTTAAATTGTGAAATTATCTAAACTACAGCCACTTGAAAAATAAATAAAAATAATAAAAATAAACTACAGCCACTTGGATGTTTGGGTTTTCGAGATTAGTGATTTATTTTGAAAATTAAAATAAATTACTAAAATCTCAATGTTTCATGATTTGGCTGCATAACTAAAAATGGAAAAAATGTTGGTAAAAACTCACTACGGGTTAATATTTAAAATGAATGCGTTATTGAACTAATTTATTTACAAAATGCAATATTGTACATTTTGTACATTTTTAACCCAAGCTAGAGAAATGACGAGACTTCAAAAGAGTACCATTTTCAAACCAGTTCACCAAATGAGGTGAAACAAGCGTCAATGGAAAGCTTATAAAAAATTAATTCTAACAAAACAATAAAAACAAGAATCCAAAGAAAATGAAAATTTAACAAAAGCGTATGATAATTGACTAAATAAAAATCCTAAAAGGTGTTTAGCCAAAATTTTATAGAAAGGGTCCCCGTTATTGATGTATTCACTTCAAAAATGGGGGGTTGTGTTTTTACCACAACAATGGCGACACACGGGAGAAGAACCAGTTATCTTTGTTTGATATGAATGAGATTTTCCTAAAATTAAAGTAAAAATAATTAAATAAGAGAGGATTATGTTTGAAATGTTCAACTAGGTTCATTAATCTGAATAAAAACCAGAATCATCTAACTGTAAATTTTCTTAAAATTTCTCATAAATTAAAATATTTCAAAACTCTATATCAGTCTTTGATTAGTTGTAGAGATAAAGCAGGGGTCACTTTACAGCTTAGCTTTTAAAATATACTCATTTTCTACAGGTAGAGCCACTGCTACCAGCAAACATCTATAGTCTCGACAGGGTTACCTTTTAATCATCAATGATTCAGAATCCCATCTCTTTAAGAATTATTGACCTAGAGATAAATCCATTTATATACGTATTATTTTTATTTTTATTTTTATTTTTTAATTTTGTTATAAATCTTAAAAGCCATTGTCCTGGTTTGGTGGCCAGATAGTCGACAATGTCATTCATTGGTTATAATTGGACTGAACAAGTTGGCTCGTGATGAGACCCGTTGTCTTATAATTGTTTGCAATCATAAGCCATTACCCTGGTTTGTTTAGCAGTGTTGGTAATGTCAGCCTATTTTACCCCTATGAGCATGGTAAGCAAGCTCATGATAAGACCTCTTATCTTTTAAGTTTAAATATATTTCTGAATCACACTCTAGAAAAATAAGACTTTTGGGGATAGGGAGAATCATTGACTCCTTAAGAGTTAAGAATGACAATTTCAGAGTTAAAATTGTTTTGCTGTAAAGTGTCTTTACTTGGTTAAAAATAACTTTTCTTGACTGATAATAAAACTTTGAAAGATCTTAATAAAATTTTGAAATCTTAGAATGATTACAATTTCGATGAAAAAGAAATTTCTCCAGATTTTATGATATTTTGCCAACTTCTCTTGATTGGTAATCTCTTCCTTAAGTATGTCTACCTTTATAATAAAAAAATCAAACTTCACTAAGAGATTTAAGAAAAAGCTAATAGGTGACTATTAACAATTTTTCTCCACGTATGCTGACCATTGTTAGGTAACAAATAGGCCTTCCATATAAATAATGGCGAAGTCACCAAAATCAAAACTGAAATCCAAAGGAAAAGAATTCTTATGCTAAAATGAGAAAAGAAATTAGCAAACAAAAATAAAAATGAAGAAATCTTTAAAAATGAAAAGGAAAATCCAAGTTTTGAAAGATAAACTCAAACAAGAATGTTTATACCAATGTCTCAACAATAAGAAGAAAAAGAAAATAATCGTGTAATCAATCATTCTCATGTCGAGATTTGGGTAAATCATACCTTGCACGGTTGTGAGTGTTTCAAGCTTTTTGAATAGCAGCGATGATAAAATTCAACCACAATGAAAACCTTTTGTCTGATATTAATCTTCTTGTTTCAAAGCATCATCTTAATCATTTTCTAATAAAAGGAATGCTTAAAGAAACAAACTAAAGGTTCAGAAACTTCCTGGTGTAGTTGTTTCAATGAAGATTATTGCTGCTTCTTGAAATAAAGCCAAGAGAAGAGTATAGGACTTCAAAAATATTATCCGGTAGAGAATTAGAAGCTTTTATAAAGAACTGCAAAACAGATTTTTATATCAGCATAACAAAAATGAAACTAAATTAATGAAATGGAAATTAATGAAAGTGGGTACATGAATCTTACCATTGGATAAATGATTTTGATCTTACCTGAAAGGTATCAGTTTCTCCAAACTAGTTGACTTCTTATTTTAATTAACATTAAAAACGTGAAGAAGTCAAACTAACCAAAATCCTATAACCCAAAATCATTATTTATTTTATTTACACTAAAGCAAGTAGTAAAATGTAAAGATGGAATGCTTAGTGTTCAAGGGAATTGAAATTAAAAGAAATGCATCAGAAATGAGAATGAGAATTTGCAGTAATCACTGTTTCTCAAAATATTATGAGTTTCATATAAACTCCATGATTTTTTAAATTTCCCAGAATCAAGACCAAATCCAAGATGTAAAATTTAAATATGAAGGTAAAGAGGTCTTGAATTCCATTCTTTTTAATTATGGAATTATATAATTGAAACTGAAATATATGAGAAATTGAAATGATTTTTGTATGCTGCAAATTTGTCATCAATTGTTTTTTTCTCATAATGGTTACCCAACCTCGCTTTTAAAATAACACCTCGTCGTATCGGATGATTCACATAACATGTTTCTTCACCATGTTTCAAGTTTAATTTGCAAGACTTCACCTTTGTTGCTATGCCATATATCGATTAAATGTTAATGGCTCAAAGGCATGCATTGGAAGCTATTGCATCGACAGTTGAAATAGCAAATTACATATATGAGATCATGTGAAGAAAATATGTGCGATGAGATGTAGTGATCACACTATTGAAAAACTGTTATACCACAAATCGGGGACAGTCATGCTGCAATTCATAGATCTCACACCGCATCTCGCGATTTGTATTTTGCACATTACACATTGTGCATGGAAAATTTGGAATAGTGATATGGCCATAAATGAAAATGCGAGGAAGCAATTGCAATATTGGCGATGCGATGGATGACATAACTAATCGGCGATTGGAAAACTTAAACATCCGATGTAACACAATATATTTCTTGCGATGCAGATATGTGATGAAGAGCGGACTCGATAACTTTTATGATGGGATTTTAATAACATATCGGATCCGAGACATCGGCCCTTTTAAAGTTTGCTCCTACCATTATTGTGATTAAACTAACGCGATATTTTTATGAATTTGTTTTGAATTTCATATCGGGTCCAGAATTATGTGTTCATTGCAATATCGATAAAGTCGATTATCGACGATTCACGATAATGGAAGTATACTTCAACTGCAAAGCTCCAATATGTGAAATTTGATATGGCATATGAGCAAGATAATACATCAAAGGTCTTTTATGAACAATTTGTTATCAAAAGAAATGCTAAGAACTACTTCCAATGAAATCTTATGATGCGAATGGTCTTATGATATTCCTTGAAATTTCAATTGGGTTTTCTAATTAAATAAAAGCAAAGTTAAAGAATGTTTAAATTCTAATGAATAACAAATAAAATTTCCCTGAACCTGTTGCAAATTTGAACTGGTTTTGCTGCTTACTTCAAGTTTTGAAAACAAATGAAAGCCTGCCAATTAAAACAGAACAAGAATAAAAAATAAACTAAGAAAAATAGAAACTAATAATAGATTAAAATGAACTTGTAGATGCGTACCTGGAAGGAAATTGTCTATCAATTTTACCTCATAAATCTTCAAATTCTTCCTTTGATTTATCAAAATTTTGCCTTTGTTCAAAATCATCTCATTATTTATTCTAAATCTAAGTGTGCAATCAGCCTAAATAAAATATGTTTATTCATGTTCAGGAAATATAAAATTTACCAGAAATAAATATAAAAATAGGCTTCCCTTTTGAATTGAAACAACAATTTATTACCTCTGCTTATTCTGAATAACTTGAGAAGAATTTGTATTGTTATAGCGACTATTCAATAATGCCTTTAGTAAATAAATATGATGCGTATTGCAGCATCAAATATTCAACAAAAGATCAGAATGGGATAAAGCCACTAATTGTGGAAAAATATCAAAACAGATTTGAATGTGTGCACTCAGCAAAATGGACATACTTAAGGTCAATTTTAGCAAATTCCGAGAAAGATAATATGAACTTCATATGATTACCGTGAAAGGTTAGACTAACTAATAATGATTGAATTAGAATTAAGTTTATCATAGACAGTCATACATTTCATGAGATAATGGGATCATGAAGCTTTTATATCTTCAAAACCTTTATCATATAAATTTCAAAAGAAAATCTTAAAAGAGATTTTCAAAATGAAGAAAAGTGGCTTTGAGGCAATTGATGCCAAGTGCAACCTTAATTGAATTTAATTAAGACATTATTCAAAATAGGTAGAGTAGAGGTATTTTTGTAAGAAATTTTAAAAGGAAAGCAAGAATTAAAAATTTCTGGTGGGAATAAAATATTTTCACTGAACATGTATGAGAGAGGCTGATTGCTTTATTTTATTTATTAATTTGCAAAACTGTTGAAATCAAATTAAATACATAAAACAAACTAACTAAATTAATTCTACTCCTATTCTAACCATATACATGAAAATGGCTAGGTATAGTCATATTTCCAGTGTAACCATTTTCTCATTTTAATTCCTGCATATATGTACAGTTCAAATATTAGTAATAAAAATACAAATCTGATTGAACTAAGGAAATTAAATCTGTGAGTAGAATTTACAGTTATTGTTAGCAACTTAATTAAGATCTCATTCTCTTGAAATTTCCTTTCCAATTGAATACCAATTGGATCATAGGAATTTGGATAGACTTCTATTAAGGATTGGGAAATATTCAAAGGAAAAGATAACAAGCCAGATTGTGGAGATGAGCTTTTACTTTCAAAGCCCTGAAAAAAATTGTTAGTATTATGTACAAACGTTAAATTATTGACAATCTTCCATGAAAGAAAACTTTCCAAATATTTTTCAAATGAATAAATGAAAAATGGATGGAAATCTTTCGAATGAAATGGAAAATTATTAATTAAATTAGATTGTTGGCCAGATTGTAAAAATACATTCTCTTGTTGATATCGCCTTTGAAAAAATAGAAGCTTTTGATAAGAAATTAACATCAATTGACATTAACATGTTAAGAGCTTTTGATGTTCATGGTTATAACATGAAACTTCAATTTCCCAATAAAGCAATTCATCAATTGCGCATTTGATAATAAAGTGCTCAATATGGCAGCGTAAAGTGTTAAAACTTTGAAAAATAAAATCAAAAAATAAATCTAAATTTGAACAAAATAAGTGAGGAAACAAAAATAAAATGAAATCACTATTGTTACAACTAATGTTACATCACAATTGGGATCGTTTTGAAGTGATTTCTTTTTCACAAGGATTGACCAGAATCATGGAATTTGAGTAATTTCCAATTCCAACTTGTGAACTAGAAAACGAATTATGATTATGAGTAGGAATGAGAGTTTGATCATGATATGAATCATAAATTGGAATGTTTTCTCAAGTGGTGAAATCATGAAAATAATTTGCTACTCTAAAATGATGATTGGTTGGGATAATTTCTAAATTGAAGCGTTCCTCATTCTCAGATGTTATTTGAATTTTATCATGAGGATTCTCTTTAGAAGAATAGAAATCAACATCCTCGATGTCAGAGTAATTATCATAAATGACTTTACAAGATTCTTTAGAGTTCCCTTCAATCTCATCCAATATATCCAAACAAGGAGGAACAAGAATTTCATGTTCATTAATGGCAAAAGAATGATCATTAATTACTTCTCTATCTTGATAAAAACTTAATGGTAATTCATTTAGATCAGCCTCTGTATTTTCTGAAATATCATTAATACCAAGAGAGAAAAAATTATCATCATTAAAAATATCAGGATAAAGGGAAAAATGTGAATCTGAAATAATGCAATTAAAAATGTCTCTGTTTGAGAATTCTCGTACATTATGATCATTGTAAATTTCAAATTCTAAATCATTCCTTTGTGTGCTCATGCTTTCTTGAAGAAGGTTGCTTTGTTGCTCTGATTTCGGCATTTTCTCATCATGGAAAAATTCAGAAATTTGTACAGCAGTTGACATGTTATTATTTACTTTGATTGTTGCTTGCACTTGATGATTTGCAATCTGATTTTCTGAATTCACTGTAGAGTAGCTTTCAGATTTCAAGGCAACTCTTTCTTCAAAATCGTTGTTGTTGTCTTCTTGCATTTGATAAGAAATATTTTCCAAGCTTTGTGAAACCACTTCATCACAATTTATTTGCACATCCATATTGGAATTCTCATTTATGTTAGAAGGGGCTGAAACAAAGCTTGAACTAATTTCATATGAATTGGGAATGGGAGGAAAAGAGTAAATATGTTCAAACCAATCTAGTGATTCGTCTTCCGTAGTTTTATCTTCAACTTTAAATCTTAAACAATTCAAGTGAAATCGAATATTAAAATCTCTAACAGACTCATTTTCAAATCTTCGTAGATATTCAATTTCTTCACATACCTGTTCATTATTATAGCCGTCAAATTTACAAATGAAAATTGTAACAAATTGATCCCAGTTGCGAATTGAGGCAACAGGAAGAGTTCTACATCAGTTTCTGGCTTTTGCCACGAATGTGAGAGTAAAAATTCTGCATAAAATTCCTTCATCAATTCCTTGAAAATTATAATTTGAAACATTTTGAATAAATTGAAGGACATGATTAAAAGCAGAAGAATTTTTCTTACCATTAAACTTTGCCTGAGACAAAATTCATACCACTTTGGGTGGAGTATTGGAAGATACACGTCCATGGATACAACTCCAAATTGGAAGTTTAAGAGGAGCTATCACAATAAAATATTAAAATTGAAAGACTCCAATAGACAAAAATCTCAGGCCCTCCTTCTAGCGCCAAAAGTGTTGAGGCCTTGAAAATCGCTGCAACAACAATGGGGGATAACCACCCGGTCCGGACCTTAAAGCAGCTCCTTTTCCGTTTGGTATGGTGGCTCCGACTGATTTAACTAGGTTCAGTTACCTTCTCCCTATTGCTATGGTTTATGATGTATCTTTACCTACCAATAGACAGGAATATCATATCACTTCTTCTTGTTGATCAGGCAAGAGAATGACCCTTAAGCTGATTTGGGTTCAGCCAAGCCACAACTAAAGGTTTGCCTCTTTGAGAAGAAGACTTAAAAGAATATAGAAATTACTCTAAATGCAAGCTTATTCTAAGATGCAAGCAAAAGAAACTAATCTAAATCCTATCTTAATTAGGAAGATATAGATCTAACCCAACTAAGAGCAAGATAATTAAAATATTGGGATTTTAAATATGTCTTGTTTATAATGAATATCCAGTTAATGAAGTAGTTCAATTAACTGACATTATGGATACCAAAACACATCATATTGAGACTTTTTAACTGAAATAATAAACCAACAACATTCCAGGAAGTAGTTCACAAAAATGATATTGATTATCAAATCAATAAATCCAATAATTAAACAATAATATGCAGAAATAGTTCATAACATATTACTATTTAAATAATAAGTTTTATAAGATAAATTTCCGAGCAAGTAATTACTCAGAAATTAGAATTTAATCCATAAGAACAAAGATACATAATAACAACATTGAGACAAATTACCCATATTGACAAAAGTGCACAAACATGAATAAAATGAGACATTTCTGTTACTATAAAAATGAAATTGATATTTGAAACAGTAGTATTAAAAATATCAATTTATTGCATCCATTTCTCTGACCTTGGTCTCCAACAGTCCTTTACATTGCTTGAACTTCTGCCTTCAAAACTAGAGCCACAGTAGTGCAAACTCTGCCCCTCATACATAATTCAAGATACAAAAGAAAAATCTTCAATAATCCCCAGATCTGAGATTTTCTCTCCTCTCTACTACAACTCTAAATTCCTATTACAGTAGTGCTTTCAGAAGTCTAAAATTGCAGAGGAGAGCCGCCTCTTATTACATTATGCAATCTATTATTTATACTATTTGTGAATGAATTCTTGAGAGGAAAGTTTGTTGAAGAGAAATCTGCCCAATCTAATTTTATTTGCTCAAAATTCCAATCTTTAATTGCTGGAGTTTTCTCATTGATTGAGATATTTTTCTCCATATTTTTCTATTGTTTTCTTGCAAAAAGAAATCAAAATGAATTAAGATGCAACAATAAAATCAAAATATCATTGCTGGCATTTAAAATAAATCCAATCAAATTCTATTTAAATAAATAATTGAAAATAAAATATAAGCTCTCTATTGATGTCTGGGATGGTTTAATTGGCCAAGAATATTATTAATGAGTGAATCTGCAATTTAGAAAAGGCTTGGGCAAATGAAAATGAAGAAGATAACTCAGAAAATTGATTTTGTTTCTAGAAATTCGGAGCTTGATCTTCTGCATCATTTTTGACCCAATAAATGACCAAATCTGTTAGTGAAATGTTCTCCTTGATTTTATCTTTCCAATGAGCTATCATGGGCCTCATTTGGCCAAGTAAAACTCATTCTATGAGCTTCCAAAGTTTATGAGTCAAATATGACATAAATCTGGAAATTCTGTTGCTGGGCTAAAAATCTAATCCTAAATTAGGATTCTAACTAATTCTAAATTAATTGTTAATTATAAACTAAACTAATTACTAATATGTATTAATTAATCTAACTGACTGATATCTAATTAACTATTTATAAACAAATTTAATCTAATCAATAACTAATTAATATTAATCTAAATGATAATTAATTTTTATTAATTAATTTAAATTCTAATTTATAATTAATTTATTAATTTAAAATTTATTATTAAATATGTAACCTATTTTAAATTAATAAAAAACTAACCTACCTTACTTCATTTGCTTGCGTATGAGTGAGTTTTAAAACCCAAACGAATGGATTATGAAACTTTAATAAATGCCTTTTGAGTTATGCTTATCGGGGATCGGGGGAAGAGAGGTCCTCGGGGTCTTTAAAAGATGCATACATTGAAAAGCCCCAATGCGATCTACCTTTAATAAATATTATTTTATGATATTTTTGCTTATTGCCCTTTGACTTTTTATAATCGGGAGAATGGAGGTATCGAGGGTATGGAATGATATGCACCGATATAAGTCACCAATCTGATTCAAATCCCCGATGTGATAAGTTTTATTTTATATTATTTTTTATATATTTAAATTTTAATTTAATTTAAATAATTATATATTAATTTAATTAAATTAAGATTTAATATCATTTTTTATTTTGGTTTTATTTTAATGAAATTTAGTTAAGTTGTGAAATTATCTAAACTACAGCCACTTGAAAAATAAATAAAAAGAATAAAAATAAACTACAGCCACTTGGATGTTTGGGTTTTTGAGATTAGTGATCTATTTTGAAAATTAGAATAAATTACTAAAATCCCGATGTTTCATGATTTGGCTGCATAACTAAAAATGGAAAAAATGTTAGTAAAAACTCACTACGGGTTAATATTTAAAATGAATGCATTATTGAACTAATTTATTTACAAAATGCAATATTGTACATTTTGTGCATTTTTAACCCAAGCCATATAAATGACGAGACTTCAAAGGAGTACCATTTTCAAACCAGTTTACCAAATGAGGTGAAACAAGCGTCAATGGAAAGCTTATAAAAAATCAATTCTAACAAAGCAATCAAAACAAGAATTCAAAGAAAATGAAAATTTAACAAAAGCGTATGATAATCGACTAAATAAAAATCCTAAAAGGTGTTTAGCCAAAATTTTATAGAAAGGGTCCCCATTATTGATGTGTCCACTTCAAAAATGGGCGGGTTGTGTTTTTACCACAACACCTTCCTCACACTGATATACAATTCCCCTATCATTTCTAACCCTTCCCATTCATCCCCATAGTTTCTAGGGCAAACCCTAGACCTCACGCTACATTTTCAACAAAAGGTTAGTGTGGGTTGTGTAAAAATTGTTTGTTGCCATTCCCATCACTCCCTATCCTATTTCTCACTTCCCTAATCTCCCTAAGACCCATACCCACCTCTAAAAATTTTCTGGTTGCTTAATTCCATCCCCAACTCCTCTTTCCCCTCACTTCAAATCACAAAACTTAAATCCCAATTTCCCTAATCAAAACCATATTTCTTCCATTCCTCGTAGCCTAGTTTTTTGTGGAACATCTGAACATGGAAAATGAAATGAAAACCTACAACAAGGGAGGAGAGGTGTCAAGTTTTGAACCCCTTAACACTCAGGAGTTTGTCTCCTCACCATTTGTTAAGTAGTGTTTCCAGAATGTTGGTTGCCTAAGGTTTTGTGAGCAAATCCAACAAGTGGGTTATCATGATAAACTAACCAGCCTGTTTAACACAAACTTTAGAGGAGATAAGGTCAATATTGCAGGGGTGGACTTCATAATTTCATTCTAGACAATAGTTGTTTCCACAGGGATACCAAACAGTGGGTTAAAATGGTTCAAAAACTCAAATTTGGACATTTCAAATTACAGGGCTTTCATCAAAATTTAGTTCAAAGAGGCTCCCAAGATTGTTTTTCCTTTTGGAATGTTGCTTAAAAGGTTTGCTCCATTAATAAATTTCATCTTGAAATATTTTACATGTGAGGGTGGGTTTTCAGCAGTGTATAAGTATCATGTCAGATTGTTGATGCACTTCACCATGTAAAGCCTCTGAACCTATCTCACTACTTTTACATAAATTTGGTCAAGATGGACAAGAAAGTGCAAAATAGAATGGGTGACCACGAAGCTAGTTTCTACCACCATGCCTTAATTAAATCATTTTCCTACACCATCTTGGAAAGAAGAACATCTCTTGGGAAAACTTCATGCAATCCACAGTTTTTATGTCTTCTACTAGTCAGCCTACTAGGCTCAGTACACCACCAACATCATCCAAACTAAGGGAGATTGGCTCATCTAGAAAAGTTCCAATGAAGAAGACACCTAGGGCATAAATCACTCAGACATATATCAGAGGGAAGAGGCTTGTGTTTGCTCCTAGAGGAGAGGAAAGGGCCAAACCTATTTTATTTGACAGGGAATCATCTCCACATCACCATGAGACATCATTCCATGAGCATGTTCATGAGAAACAGGGAAAAAAATTGAAGCATATTTTCATGGAGAAAGAGGCTAAGATTAGAGCTTTGAAAGATGATTTGGCTAAATCCAACTACATGATTTCATTTTTACAGCAGGAAAATAGGCAACTCAAAGTGAATCAAATGCTAATGTCAAAACCTAGAATGGGTGTAGAGGATGAGTCAGGTAAAGGTAAAAAGGTCATTGATTCAAAAAAAATGAAGGACATTGAGCTTCAGGTCAACCCAAAGAGGCCTAGAACCAAGGGCATGAAGAGGAAAGGAGAACAAATAAGTGAACCATCTACACCTTTGGAGCAGCAGGAAATTAACAAACCCATTGCACAAGATTCTGAGAAAGATAGGGAGTATTTGCTGGATAAAGTTAATTGCCACTTAGAGAAACTACTTGAAAGGGCCAACGTGGCCACCAACTTGCAAAGGCACATGGCTAGGCATTACTACACCCAAAACGAGATTTGTCAAATTAGGGTTAAGAGCATGAAGGCAAAACTCAAGAAAACCATAAAGAAGCTCAAGAAGAAGGATAACTTGGAATTTCTTATTGATGCATCCTTGATAGTTTTACTTATCTTTCAAAGGGTCAATAGAGAAAATTTTGAGCAATTTTGGCAATTTTTTGAGTTTTTGGGAATTTTTCCAATTTTTAGCAAGTTTTGGCCATAAAAGGTAGCGTGGCCCACACTATGCTTTTTTTGGGGGCCTCTATTTGACAAATGTCTTAGTGTTCTGGATGCCTTTTGACCTTTACATCAATCCTAGCAAACCAGACTTCCACTACAACATGATCTGGCAGGTCAAAAAGTCCAAAAAGTGCCTAAACAACACCTTTTTGCCCTCTTTTTGAACAACACACTACGTTTTTGGAGTAGATGTGGGCGAATTGAGTTTTGGAGAGATAGAATCAATATTTTTTAGTGCTTGAGGACTCTATGGTGTACTAGACAAACAAATATTTCTAATGAGCTATCATGAGCTAAATTTGGAGCACAATAACCCCTCCAAAAGTCCCTCACAGGCAATACGCTATGTTTTCTCTAGGCACACTGTGTTTTCAGGTAAATTCCCTATGTTTTTGCCTAGAACTCCTGTTTCTCAGTTTTATCAGTCTAGCTTGATTTTTTGTGATATAATTATTCTGTAATGAGTTGAAATGATGTAATAGGAGGTAAATAAGATTGTTAGAGTAATTTTCATGTAAATTTAGGCCTCATTTATGAGGAGCGGTTCAATTAAAGTTTAAAAGGAGGATTTGTTTTAACCTCCCTAGACATTAGGGTTTTGTTGAGCACTTCATGTAATCGGTTCCTAAGCTGAAGGATTTGACCCTGAGAGAGGGGAAATGGTTATTTTGTCTATATGTATCTAGTTTTCAATTAGAGAAAGGGTTGGACATCAGTGAGAATAACTCTTGGAGCTCGTATTCAATTATCTTTCTTACAGGAAATCAAAGGAGAGTTGCAACTATTATTCAGGAATACTTGTGTTGTGAGTTTGTGATAATGTTTTCTCTCCATTATAGTTTTATATGAATAATAATTTTATCTTCTTTCCATATCTATGCTTTTCAGTGATTTTCCTAAGAGGTTTTAAACAGATTTCTTAAGTTTAAGCTCTATTTTGTTAGGAATTTCATGTTTATGACACCTATCTTCTGATAAATGAATTCATGCTTGTCATGCTCATTTTGATATTTTATTTTCCACCCTACACTACATAGAAAAAACCCCAAAGTATCACAAAGGCATACCTACCCTGATCCTTTATATATCTTGCAACTGAAACCTTTTATCTTTTGACCTAGTTCCCTGATTTTCACTCTTGATCCAGCAGAACCATAGATTTGAAAACCCTTGAGCTGAAATATCTAGTTGTTGATGGGCTAGAATTTTACACCAACAGTCGAGGGGATCTCTCCAGTGTAGGTTCCGACCTAGAGCCTGTACCGTGTGTGCTGGAGATCCCTTCCGGTATGTAGGCCCGACTGCCTTTCAGTTTTGTAGAGCTAGCTTAGGACTGAGGTGGGATATGAACTTAATCGAATGTATGAACTTTAATAAACACAAGTGAATAATTGACAAATATCTTGTACCATAGATATACCATGAATAGGCAAAATGTAAACAACACAACCTTATATAAAGTTACTGTTAGCAAGACTTTAGATAAGAACTATGAGTACTAGATAAATAATGGTTAATGATTGAAAATTAGTTCACAACAATCAACCATTTATAAGTGTACATAATTGTGCAGTCAAGACAGATTATACTAATACCAAAAGAAATAGTTCACCGGCAGGGGCATAGAGTTGGTAAGCCAAATACCATTCATATGTAGCAAAACCAGATTCGAAGTATGAAACAACATGTGAGGAGACCGCACATCAAATAGGTTTCAGGAACTTTCGATCCATCAAGTGAGGAAAATACTCATGGCACGAGCACATAGAAATTTGAAGAATCCAATAGTGAAGGCGTACAATTAATTCTTGTATTAATTAGAAGGACATCGATTCTCTCAAGTAATATATATATATACACACACATACACACATATATATGTGTATCTATATATATACACACACACACATATATATGTGTGTGTGTATATATACACACACACACACACACACGTATATATATATATGTGTGTGTGTGTGTATATATATATACATATACATATACATATACATATATACATATACATATATACATATATATATATATATATATAGATTACACACACACACACACACATATATATATATCTCCAAAATAGTCCTCAGCAAAAAGCTTTTACAAATGAGGCATGAGGTTACATTTATAGGATGAAAGTGACCCTTGGTCTACTCTTGACTCTTGGGCTACCTCATGACCTTTCATCTACTAGATGACTCTTGGAATTCTATGTGACCTTTCACATTCACAGGGAATTATGTGCTACTATAGTACACAATGTCACAAAAAATGACTATCAACCTAATTGACTAATCTACTGATGGTAAGCTCCTGAATTTTGAGCCCAAGCTTTTCTGTCAAATAAGTGCGTCATATGTTATATTCTGTCGCAATAGGAGAGATCTATGTTTGGCCTCCATCATGTCAATGTAAGCACGCATGTGCATCCGGGAGAAGGATGTTCCATTTGGCATGCACATGATTATTCAAGGTACCCAACTTGGTGTAGAGCCTCACTGGTTCTACTACGTAACGCTTGATATTTTCTCTTATGACCGGCATATCCCCCCTACGGGTTGCTTGTCTATATGTCTCTATAAATGCTTGTACTTTGTTGTTGATCTCCTCCTAATTTTTTACCTATCCAATCTCTCCTATAGAGGGGGCCCCATGTAGTTGGATCACAGATTCCAAACTATTGAACAACTGTGTGTAGGAGGCCAGCACCCTCTCCACATCTTTGGCTAATTTTTCTCTGAACTGAACTTTGATATGAAGTTGGACCCTAGTATTTTTCATAGCAATCCAATCTTTCCTGGGGACTATTGTCGGGGCTTCGGGGTACTTTTCATACCATTCGTGTATTCCATCCAAACCGTTCATGACCTCTTTGAGCATGGAGAGGCTCTCTTTTAAGTGAGTCTGAATGGCCACGATGAGTGCTATAGTGTGGTGTAGTTTTTCCATTTCTTCATACACTACTGCCATAATCTCCCCCAGGGTCTTTGTTTCTGATGTGATTATTGCTTGGAATTCTGTTGAGCTTGTGTGTAATAAGCAGAGTGTCGCATTCTCTTCCTCCGTCTTTTTCTCCTCTTATTCCGCAACGGTGGCCATTTGCTCGGATGCGTATAGCCTGTTTTGCAAGTCTACAATTTGTTTACTCATATGGGCTACGTTGTGTTCTGTGGCAGCCATGAAAGCTATTCTGGCGAAGGCAACCATTTGAGGATTTTTCGTGATATTGGGAATGATATTCGTTGTTGTAGTTACTGACAATGGGTCAGTTGGGTTCCTGCTGCAATATTTCTTCCTCTCCTGTATAATTTTGAGTTTTATTTCATCAAATGTGATTTTAGTTAGATCTCAGACCTCCTCATCTTGATCTTCTGAGAGGCCCAACTCTCAGAGGAGAAGGTGTCCACTAGTGAGGGGAGTAGCAGGAGGTACATCCAAATGAGGAAGCTCACCTTGTCCTAAGCCGAAGTTGACTTCTTTGCTTGTCTCCCCTTGTTCATTTTTCTCAGTTTCCTTTTCCTTGTTCATCCTAAGCTCTTCTTCCTACTACCTCTTTACTCCTTCTGCTAGTGCCCATTTCCTTTCTAGTTCCTCCTCCATGTTCTTCAGTTCTTGTTCTAATCTTTTGTGCTCCTCTTGTTTTCTCTTTTCAACTTATTCTACTTGTTTCTGCTTTTCAGCTTCTTCTTGCTTTTTCCTGTCTATCTCGTCTTGTGCTTTATTTTCTTCTTCCTGTCGCCTTTTCTCATCTTCTTGATTTTTCCTCTCTATCTCATCTTGTGCTTTATTTTCTTCTTCATACCGCCTTTTCTCTTCTGCTTGTTTTCTCCTTTTCTCATTATGGCTCTGGTCGTTGGGGTCCTGCAATTGTTTGCTTTCCAGTTCTCTTTGCCTCTTGAGCTCTCACTTCTTCCTTGCCAATTTGGAATTTATTTGTATGAGTGTAACTTCTTCTTCCTCGCTATCACTGAGGGGGTCTTCAACCTCTTTTCCTTTATGTTTCCCTTATTCCTCAACTCCCTTTGGTGTTTCGTTTCGTTGTTTCTTCACGGATGAAGCTCTTTCTCTGAGGCTTATGTCCTCCTGGGAATCATCAAGGAGCTCATCTTCTACGGCATACTGCTCACTTGGGATGATTTCCCTCGTGGAGTTATACCAGTTCCTAATCCCATCCTCGAGGTCCTTCTTGGTGTGGGCGTAAGACCAACTGAATTTCGCCTTCTTGCAATGGGCAGCTACGACTTTCTTGAGATCATAGATTCAGTAATTCAAGGTCATGAAATGGCTCCCTTCCAGCTCTTTGGCTTCTACTTCTACCTGTTTGAAGTTTCACGTATGCCCCAATAGTGAGAGGAAAAGGTGGCCATGGTTTCTTCTTGCGTTTGTTCAAAACCTTCGAGAAACCCTGTGTCATTTGGTAACAGACCTCTCACAGAAGTGTCCTATCCGTGGCAAACTTGGGAAGAGCATGAGGAGCTTTATGGGTACCAAACACTCTGACGATTGTTCCTTCATCAATGGGGAACCAATGAGCTACTATGACCACGGTCTTCATGGCTCTCTGTGACATGCAAGGTGATTCTTCCCCGAACAGTAGTTGGTATAATGGGATAATAAATGTTTCAGATATTACATCCAACATGCTTCTATAAGTTGTGTCCCAGAAGAATTTTTAGTGGTAGTGAACGGGTTGGGCTACTGATGTGTCCCAATTATAGCTCCAGTGCTCGAAGTATCACCTCGAACAGATAGCATCAAGGAGGTATGGCGATATATAAAATTCCGAAGGCTGCTCGAGGGGTGGGCTTTGGGCAACAACTGTGTTTTTCCTCAAAGACGATGAGAGGATGCTTGCCCAATTAAAAATAGTTCCTTGAGTGGTGACAGCATACATGAGAGGAACCCATGTGCCAAAAAAGACATCACAGTCTGCCTTGCCATATAACCAGCATATCATCGCAGCAATTAACTGATATACTTTGTGTAGCCCCTCTGTCTTGTAAGCCTGGTCTATCCTGACCCGGAATTTTGCAGGTTCTTGCCACGAATCCCTTAAGATGTCTTTCGTTGGGGTTGTGAACCAAGTGAGCCACTTGGTGTTAAAATTATGTTGCTTCTCAGGGAATCTGTAGTACGTGTTGATGTCTACTGAAGAGATTGTGGCTATGGGTGCCCCGTCATGACCCCTGATCATCCAGTCATCTGTATTTGTACACTGCAATATCCATTCGATGGTTTTCATGCACGGGAATATTGGTGGATGTGTCGCTACTTTATGTAACTTTGACTTCTTGACGTTGATATATACCTAGAAATCTTCCTATGTTTCTGGAATATCCTTCTTAGAAAATTCCTCATAGATCGTATACCAGGAGAGCCTGGTTGTTTTACTTATGTTGCAAGCAGTGTCTCCAAAGATAGGTGGTTGTTCTTCTGGATTGGCCTCCCATGCCTCGCTTCCTGAGGTGCCTTGAGTAGCTTTAGTAGTCAGGTGACCCATTTCGTCTTCGAAAGAATAAATGGATATGCACTCAAGCTCGATGTCACCTGGCATGTCAAAAACACAGTCCCACAATGAGAGAGATGGCATGACAATCAATTGCAACCGCAAAATAAAAAGGAGACTTAGCCAGTGACAAGAAGGTCACGGAGAAAGGGAAGTTGCACGGTCGCAGATTTCAAGAATGCGATTGAGCAACTGATATCATAGGTTGCGGTCGTGATGCATGAAATCTAGTCGCAGGTCGCACAACAGATCGTGGTCGCAAGTCGCAACCATTCGGAGGTCGCAAAGTTGCGAAGCCACATGGTGAATGGTATTGCAGTCATGGGACGCGTGACTACGACTCAAAAAATATCAGAGAAGGCCCTAAATGGCTTTGGGAGGCCAGGGTCACCCTCAGAGGGATGGACTTTAGGCTTCTTGATAAAAGTGAGGGGATCAGGTTTAAGACAAAACATACTTTCTAGGTGCAGGCACGAGGAAAAGGTTATGGTAAACTATCAAGCATGAAATGAGAGAAATGCTAAGTAAAAGGATAAACCCTAGGGCAAGGTATAAGCCAGAGGTCGTGTTAGGATATTCTGACACATAGGAATAGTTAAGTTCAACTTGGTCTAGTATAGAGTTAGGTATAGAGTTAGGTAAAGTGTGTTTCTTTACCGTTGTACATTTTGTAACTTACAATCCGACGGTCACGATATGTAGTGATCCGACGGTTCATTCTCTCCTCGGTATTACCGACACTTGATCCGTGGCTTGACACCCGATTGGTCCATGAATTCTATTTAAAGCGCATGGAGGGTCATTTGTAGGTTAACCGTGCATGAGAGAAGCTTATGTAAATTTTCATTCTTTTATTAATAAATTGCCTGTAGTAGCCACGTTGGCGCAGGCCGTGGACTGTTTGCCTCTCTGAGGGTTTTAACCACGTCAAAATACTGGTGTATTGATCTGTGATCTGTTTGTGAGCGGTGTCCTTCTGGTGTTCTGTCTGAGGAACTTACCCTGTAAATTCCTACATGGTATCAGAGCTATTTGAGGGCCGCGTCCTTTGGTGATCTAAATCTGAAGCCGGTAGAACTGCATGCGGCTGTCGTTTCCTAGATCTACTGTTTCTGACTGCTTTCGGGCCGAAAGGACTGCTCTGTTGTGTTCGGAGCATCTGTTCCAGTGAGGAACCCCTTTCGTTTCACGCGAAAAGGTTTCCGGTAGCCCTATCTGCGTCATTTTTAAGATCTGGAGGTATACAGTCTTTATTTGCAGTTTACTGTTATTTTCTCTCTGCTTATTTCGGTTTCGGTTTATTTAGTTTTTTTTACCGGATCTATACCTTTCATTTCTGCGTATGCTCTTTGCCCTGCGACTCTGTGCGATCTGGGCAAATCAGAAACAGAAAGGAAGGATTTTTTTTCTCATGCGTATGCTCTTTTCCCTGCACCTTAGTGTGATCTCGGAAAATCAGAAACATTGAGAAAATATTTAGTTTTTCGGCTAAAGCTAAATTTTTTTTAAATATTTAGTTTTTTGGGTAAAGCTAACTTCGAGCCATAAGGTTCGTTTTTCTTTGCATGTCCGTGTTGGGTTTTGTGTTTTGTGTTTTGTAAAGAAAAAGAGGTTTCTCAAGGCAAGCACGCAAACCAAAGCCCCCCCCCCTCTCTCTCTCTCTCTCTCAATTTTTTGTATAGATCAATTGGTTCAAAGTTCTTTTAAGAGAGTAGAGGTCTTGGGTTCAAATCTCCATTTTGTGGGGGCGTTTTTTTTCATTCCCGCACATTCGCGCACTTTGCCGGCAACTTCAACAATTTTTTTTCAAAAAGCCATAACTTCTTCATCCGGAAGCCTTTTTCAGAGCCGTTTTTTTTAAAACAGCCTAATTTTTCGAGATCTATCCATTGGAACACTTACTTTCAGCATCTTCAGCTTCAGTTTTTTAAAAAAAAAATGGAAAGTCCATGCCAAGTCATTCTTGACAGCACTAACTACTTCCAATGGGTATCCTACATGGAAGATTTACTTAGAAGTAAAGGTCTCTACAGAATAGCCACGGGCCAAGAGAAGAAACCAAAAGATGAAGACAAGGTTGCAAAATGGGAAAATAGACAAGATCAAGCACATGGTTTGATAGGGATGTCTATTCTCCTGATCTTAGATTCCATATTGCAGAACTTGATACTCCTCATGAAGCATTAAAACAAATCACTAAAGTTTTTGGGATTAAAAATAAAATTAGAGCCCATCAACTTGAAAATGAGTTGCTTACATTGGATCCTAATAATTTTTCTTGCATTGAAGATTCTTGTCCAAATTCAAGACCCCTAGATATCTCTTGGAAGGTGTTAAGGTTAAGAAAAAAGATAGTAACCTTATTTATTCCATCCTTACTAAGTTGGGACCAGCCTACTCTGTATTTATTTCCACCTTCCATTCTACAAGGGAATCTTTCATTTGTCAAGGAACAGACTACAAGGCCCCTCCTTTGACTCTTTTTGTGATTCTTTAATAAGAGAACAAGAAAAACTCTTACATCTTGGTCTTCTTCATCTTGGAAACTCTTCCAAGAAAGCGTTAGCCGCCCAGCATCAACCAAATTTAAATAATCCTAAGAAGTCATATCCTAAAAAGAATGGTCCTAAACCAAACAAGGGTCCTAAGCAAACTCAGTCTCAAAATGAAAGATCATTTCAGCAAAATGATAAGACCAATAAAAACAAATGGAAGAAGACTGATAGACATTGTAACTTTTGTAATCGAGATGGCCACTTAGAATCTAAATGCTTTAAGAAGATGGAAGCCTTGGAAGCCGCAATGAAGAAACATAACATCCATGTGGAGCATTCTTCTACTTCAACTTCAACTTCATCTTCAGGAATGGCACTTTCTGCATGTCGTTGTCAATCATCTCAGTCTGGTTATGCATTAATGTATCTTCTTCTTCTCATTCTCATGAGTGGCTCATTGATTCTGGAGCCTCTTATCACATGGCCAAAAACAAAGCCATGTTTTCTTCTTTACATGATTGTAACACAAAAAATATATATGTTGGTGATGATAGATCTCTTAATGTTGTAGGGACTGGAACTGTTCATCTAGACAATGGTCAGTTTAATGATGTATTATGTGTTCCAACCTTATCCAGCAACCTTCTATCTGTATATCAGATAACTCATTCAGGTGAAGGTAAAATTGTTGAATTTTCACCTCATGATGTTGTAATCAAGGATCTAAGAGATCCTAAACAGATTCTAGCTACTGGTATTGCTGATGATTCCACAAGGTTGTATAAGTTTCACAACTTTGGGTCATCAAATCTTCCCTCAGTATTTGTTGCTCATAATGATGAAGTGAGCAAACTTTCGCATGAGCGATTTGGTCACTTAAACTATCGCTCCCTTAAGCATCTATGTAAAGAAAATATGGTGACAGATCTTCCTATGGTATCTTGCAGAGATGGTGTTTGTTCCGGATGTGTACTCGGAAAACATCATCGGGACAGTTTTGAAAAACATGCCTCTTGGCACGCCTCGGCCCCTTTACAACTTGTTCACAGTGATTTGTGTGGTCCACTTCCTGTTGCTTCATTCTCTGGCTGCAAGTATTTCTTAACTTTCATTGATGATTTCTCCAGACGCACTTGGGTATACTTCTTAAAACTCAAGAGCGAAGTATTTAACACATTTTTGGTCTTCAAAGCCTTTGTTGAAAAACAATCTGGACATCAAATTCTTAAGCTAAGAACTGATAATGGTGGAGAATATGTTAAAAACACATTCATCAACTTTTGCACCGAAAATGGAATTCAAATGCAACACACGGTTCCATACACTCCACAACAAAATGGTGTAGCTGAAAGGAAAAATCGCACCTTAAAGGAAATGGCTAACTGTATGCTGCAATCTAAAGGACTCAGTCTTAGTTTTGGGGCCGAAGCAATTAATTGTGCAAATTATATAATAAATCGCACTCCTACTAAGGTTCTAAAGAATATCACTCCAGAAGAAGCTTGGAGTTCCATTAAACCAGATGTAAGTCACTTTCGTATTTTTGGAAGTGAAGCATGGGCCCATATTCCAGATGAAAAGCATAAAGCTTTAGAACCTAAGAGTGAGAAATTTACTTTTGTTGGATATTCTGAAGATGTAAAAGGTTATAGACTTATTCCATTTAAGTCCAAAAATGTTATCATTAGAAGAGATGTAAATTTGATGAAAATAAATCGGCCTGCGAGCCTAGTCCGGCGGATGTGCCACCTCTTCCTATCTCTTCTACTTTTGAAAACATTTCTTCTTCAGATGATGAAAGTGAGGATGATAATCCTCCACCACCTTCTCGGGATCATCCTTCAGCTCCTTCAGCTCCTTCAGCTCCTTCACTTCCAAGATGGGTCCGTGCTACTCGAGATGCAGCAGGTGATCTTGCCGGTGATCCTACA
>APFE030401829.1:0-59237 GCA_000404065.3 Pinus taeda | reverse complement strand
AGGGTTTTAACCACGTCAAAATACTGGTGTATTGATCTGTGATCTGTTTGTGAGCGGTGTCCTTCTGGTGTTCTTTCTGAGGAACTTACCCTGTAAATTCCTACAGGTCGAGAGGGGCAGATAGTGACACTTGGAAGGAAATAATGATTGTAGGAGGGAGGACCATTACTTACCATAGCCGAATACACGCGCAAAGTCAAGTCAGAAGGACTTCTAGCTTCCAGTGTGACCAACAAAGCCTTGATAAATGCAACTGTGTGACCTCCTATTTATAAGATAGTCTCATGTGTGGGGGTCACGAGGGTCGAGAGTGCAACTATTGTGACCAATGCGACCCTGGGACTCGCAGATCACAAAGTCGCATGGGTTGCGTGGTCACGTCGAAGGATGTAAGTATGCAGCGCGACCTTGCGACTTTGCGAGTCGCAGAGTCACATAGTCGCAAAGTTGCGCATATGACTGACGGGAATCGAGGCGACCTTATGACCTTGCGACTTATGCGACTCGAAAGGTTGCTAGGTCGTGAGATCGTTATGAGGATGGAGGTGTGACTACGCAACCTTGTGACCCGCGAGTCATCGTGGTCGTAATGGTTTCCATGGTAACAATTATTACTGATAGTCACATTTTGACTCTGCAACCAACCTACCAAGGTAGGAACTGGCGACTTGGCTTAACTTAGTCAAAACTTAGATTTCTCCTTAGGTTTACCGATACTGATGAACTTTTTGGGCAGGACCTGGCAGGGCCGATGTTTAGACCTAGTGTAGGGATTCCAAAAATTTAAGGTTTCCTGGATTTTTGGAGGTGTTGTTGCAGCAGCTACAACACTAGCCTAATATCTTTTTCCCACTCCAGTAATATTTGGCTGTGAGCTTTATAGAGAAAGACCTCTCTAGCTTAGTAGGGCTAGTTGTTGAACCCTAAGTGGTTTGAATTTACCTCCATCGATCTCCTTTCGCAACCTTGGGATATTGTGGAGGATAACAGAACCCAAACTAAGTTTTCAAGGTCTCAATTTGAAAATCTTATGAAATAATAGATTTACCGAGCAAAATAAGGTTGGTTCTTGTATAGATCTAAGTTTGGTGCCTCTAAGCAAGTTGGTGCTTGCTAATCTAAGGGGGTTGGAGCCTCATGTGAGTGGGTTCTCACAAATCATTTGATGTAAACAGATTGGTTGCTTCGAATTTACATCATAATAAAGACAAGCTTTGGTGGTTTTTCTCCCGGAAAGTTTTCCACGTTAAAATCATTGTGTTCAATTGTTAATGCATTTTATTATGTGATTATATGATGTTTGTTCTAAAAATAAAAGAAAAAATAGAATTATTGATTCACCCCCCTATCAATAATTCATGATTCCCAACAATATCATAACATTAAACACCTATTTCATTTTATATTAATTCATTAAATACGCCAATATGATTCTCGTTTTATATATATAGGAATGTAGAGAGCACTCCTATTTAATACTTCATTGTACACACATCCCTATATTTGACTAGATGCACATTGTAAATGTTAAAAAAAATATTGAAGATCATATGCCAGTAGTTATGGAAAGAGATGATACCCAATGTCAATCGACACTCAATGTTAAAAAAATTCAAAACTCTTAAAAAGAAGAAATGAAAACCCATAAAAAATCATCAAGATCTCACTATTTTCAAACATGATTTAACAAGAATGAGACATAAATTCAACATGCATTCAGATCATTGGGAAAAAAATATATGTGAGAATCAGAATTTGGCTCTCAATTTTACGTTAGGTTATGGCATTCATTTAAAGAAATAGATGCTTCTTCTTTCCATGATATTCAAGATTTTTTAAGGGTGCACCTATTTAGTTCATTTTTATCAATTTGTATGTTATATTTATTTTGATCTGCGAGATGAATTATGAAGAATATATCATAGAATAGAGTAAAAAAACTCAATTTGGTGGTTATTGATGTATCTTGTGCCACAAGGACACATTGTTGGTTTGATTATGTCTACAATCTATTACAACTTGTGATTCCTAGAGTATTTTGTAACCCAAGAACAACAAATATTGGTTATGTGTATAGTTTGTGATATTTGTGTTTTCGTGAGTTTGTAAAAGGTCACATTGTAAGATTGACTATTACATACATTCAGTATCTAAACTGCTCTTCTATATAACTGGTGAATATAGTGTGTGATGCAGGAGCATCTAGCTAAGGAACCTGTTTTATGTCTTTGTCTGTTAATAAGTATTTAGGGATAGTACAGTCAGGTAGAAGTAGTTGCAGACACATGGTTGTCTGGTCTTTTGTTTTAGTTTATTTTCATAGTTATTTACTTTTGAAAAAAAACAAAATAACAGGAAAGAATATATTATCTTTGTATTCTACAAAATGAAAGAATCAAAACAGCAAGATAGTTAACAACTGCACAACTAAACAAGCAACTGCCAACAGTTTGCTTAACTATATTTTAATATTATAAAGCAGATGTACACAGC
Source organism: Pinus taeda (assembly GCA_000404065.3). Lineage (NCBI taxonomy): Eukaryota > Viridiplantae > Streptophyta > Pinopsida > Pinales > Pinaceae > Pinus > Pinus taeda. The sequence continues at coordinate 56,744 of APFE030401829.1, read as the reverse complement.
ATGGACGAGGTTCAATAATACTGAGCAGAGAAGAATAATACAAGAAAGAGATATTTTCTTTTCATTTTTTCTGGAATCCATCTTCCTAACTATTATGTTCTTATTATCTAATTCTTACCATATGTAATGAAAAGACAGTTAAACAATCTGTCAACATCCTTCCTTCTAAAACAGAGGTGAATTTCCAAAATAAACGATAAGCAGAAGCATAGATACAAGACAAACATAGATATAAACAACGAAGACCGAGCACGCAGTTCCTTTGCACATTAAGAAGCTACAGAGGCACGAGGGTATGCTACAGCGAGCCATCATTAACAAATACAGTCACAGAACCAAATTCAAGCAAGAGGTATGCGCACTAATACAAAATTCTTTTCATTGATTTTTTTCACAATAATTACAGTAGCAGACATTGTGTTCCAACTATACAATTACAAGTCCAAAGTCCAACAGCCCTGAAGGCGAGAAAACCCTCCTTCAGGAGCAGAGCAGCGAAAAGAGGGTTAGGGTTTAAACCCTTAAACAAAAATTCATTACATTTCACGGCAAAACCAACAACATTTAGTCAACCGAACTAGAAAACTAAATTTCCCACAACCGAACGACATTGCAACCGGAACCCAGGTCGACTACAAGAAAAACAACCAAAAACCCTTCAACCAAACAGTTATAATAAGGAAATACCCTACCAGTTCCATTCGAAGGACGAGTCGAGGGAAACTCCAGCTAGAGACCAGTGACCTGCATAGACAATACAACAAAACGTTAGAACCGTGGATTGAAGGCAAAATGAAAAAGAAAGTGAAGACTGACAGAAAGGGAAGAGAATGTCGAAAGTACTTACCCACTCAATAGCAATGCTAGACAAGGGGACTCATAACTGACCGCAGCCATCGCGAAACAAAACCATGCTCACAAGGAGCTGAGCCTATTAGTGCACGGAAAAACTTAGAGTGTAACCTTCATCATGGAGTGAAATCTTACCTTGCCAGAATAAGCGAACGCAGAATGGAAGGGTCCTATTGAGGCCGCGACCTGAGCACAAACGCATGCATACAAAATCAACCGACTATACAACCATACAAGTAGCAGAGGAACCATAAGCAATCCCAAAAGACCGAGTTTGCAACGAAGATGAAACAGTGAGCACCAAGTCACCAAAGGAGCAAAGAACTTCACAACAGTTCAACCATCGAATAACAGAGCCAAGCCAGCAAGAGCGTAAACCAAGAGAAAGGTTGAAGCACAGCTACCACTTACCAATGAAGAAGCCACAGTTGGCACAAGTAGAACATTGTTACACAACAGTGACAGTCACCCACAGAACTGCAGAGCTCACAATCCAAATAGAGCATGATGAAAATGACCGAGAGCAACCAACAACCTAGGGTTTAGTGAAATGCGGGAAGGAAGCCCAAGGCCAAAATAATTGTCCTCTCAGCGTACAAGCTCATTAACACAGAAATTAATGCCAAATCAAAAATATCAGCGCTAAGCTCTGTTTAATAAATTAATTATTTTAAATCATTGTTAATCAACAATTATTGGGTTGATTAAATCACACAGCACGGGTTGGTCCCATCATAGTGGTATCAGAGAAGGATTTAGAATTGGCCTGAGAAATGGAGGTAGGAAGACGAGGTCATGGAAGAAGTGCTCGGAGGATAGCAGAGGAAGGATTGCGGGAGGAGATTAGGATCCTTACTGCCCGTTTGGAGGCAGTTGAAGCAGGGAGGAGAAGGGATCCAGAGGTAGGAGATGACGGCGACGAAGAAGCTGTAGTGACAACAGATGGGTCGGATGAATAAGGGCCGGAAATGAGATTGTTGAGGTTGGTCCTATTGGCGAGCAGCAAACCTAAACCAGAAATCCCAAATTATGATGGCAGCTTGTCTACATTAGTCCTGTTGGATTGGATTAGCGAACTGGATAAATATTTCAAGGGTGAAGAGGTCAGTGAAGACCGAAGAGTTAAGTTCGTTACAACAACGCTGAAGGAACACGCAGCCCTGTGGTGGGACAGTGTCCAAACACAGAGAAGGAGGATGAACAAGTTTCCAATAAAGAAATAGTCAAGGATTGTGGCCAAATTGAAAGGCAGATTCTGCCCAAGGATTACCAAATTGCACTGCATCAGCAAGTGTAGAATTTGAAACAGAAGGGGATGACAATAAGAGAGTATACTGAAGAGTTCTATCAGGTAAATTTGAGAGCTGGTTATACAGAGGACACCCCGGAGAAAATAGAAAGGTACGTAAATGGTTTAAGGTTAGAAATATTAGATGAAATCAACATTCCTTCCCCTAAAAACATAGAAGAAGCATATCAAAGTGCTACGAAATCAGAGGAGAAGATCACCAGGAAACAAAATGCTCGGAAATGACGGGGAACCCGTAGAGGAAGAGGACAGTCTTATGGCAAAGGGCGAACTACCAGCAATAATGAAGAAGGTAGCAGTTCCAAATCTTTTGGGACAGCAGAAAAAGGTGACAGCACGAGAGGTGGCAAGCCATACCAGCGAGGGAGAGGAAATGGTCGAGGCAGAGGAGCTAGTTATCAATGTTACAGGTGCCACAAGTGCGGGCACAGATCTTTTGAGTGTCCGGAGGCGAAACAAGCTGGACAGAGAGGTGCATATGTCACACATCCAGAGGAAGCAGAGGCACCTCCCCAAGAAGCAAAAAATGTGCCAGAAACAGGGGAAGCCTCAGTTTTGAACAAGGTGTTGCTAAAACCAACCAAGAAAACAGTTGAACAAACTCAAAGGAAAGCCTTGTTCTAGACAGTTTGCAAGTCACATGGAAAGTGTTGAAAGCTAATTATCGACAGTGGAAGCAAAGATAACCTAGTTGCCACGGAGATGGTGGAGAAGTTGGGGTTGAAGCAGTTGAAGCACCCCACTCCTTACAAGGTATCATGGCTGCAAAAAGGCCATCAGCTGTTGGTGGATGAACAATGTGAAGTGGAGTTCCATATCAGCAAATATAAGGATAAGGTCATTTGTGATATAATCTCAATGTATGTATGTCATATACTGCTAGGAAGGCCATGGCAGTATGACAGGAAGGTAGTACATGACGGAAAGACAAACTGTTATAAGTCTGTCAAAGATGGGATCAAGCACACGCTTATGCCCATTAAGGAAGAAGAGACAGCAGAAACAAGCGGGACGAGAGTGTTACTAATGGGAAGAAAACAGTTTTTGAAGCAAATTGAAGAGAGCGAAGTAAGCTATGCTATTGTAAGAAGAGCAAAAACAGTGCTACTACACATAGAGGTGCCAGATCTGCCTGCAGAAATTCAGCAAATGCTGCATGAATTTAACGATATAGTAGTGGATGACTTACCAGATAAATTTCCCCCTCATAGAAGTATAAGTCATCATATTGACTTTATACCTAGAGCAAGTTTGTCGAATAAGGCAGCGTATCAGATGAGCCCCAAAGACAATGAGGAAATCAGAAAACAGGTGCAGGAATATCTAGATAAAGGGCTGATTAGGGAGAGTTTGATCCCTTGCGTAGTTCCAACAGTTCTCGCTCCTAAGAAAGGAGGAGAATGGCGAATTTGCACAAATTCAAGGGCCATCAACAAGGTTACCATCCGGTACAGATTTCCACTACCACGGATGGACAACATGATGGACTGCCTCAGCGGGGTGCATATTTTTCCAAGATTGATTTAAAGAGTGGGTATCATCAGATTCGAATCCAAGAAGGGGATGAGTGGAAGACAGCTTTCAAAACTAATGAAGGACTATATGAGTGGCTGGTAATGCCATTCGGACTTAGCAATGCACCCAATACCTTTATGCGACTAATGAACGAAATGTTGAAAGAATACATTGGGAAGTTTGTAATAGTGTACCTGGACAATATATTAATTTTCAGCAAGACGAGAGAGGAACACTTTCGACATGTTCGAAAAGTGCTGGAAAAATTGCAGCAGAATAAGCTGCTGATAAATCTGAAAAAGTGTACTTTTTTGCAAAAATAATTGGTTTATCTGGGTTTCGTGATTGCAAAAAACAAGTTGAAGATGGACCCAGAGAAGATTGTAGCAATTGTCAACTGTCCATACTCGAAAAGTCTGTTTGAGGTGCGTAGTTTTCATGGGCTGGCAAGTTTTTACCGAAAATTTATAAGAAATTTCAGTGAAATCTGCGCACCTATGTTGGACACTATAAAGAAGGCAAGTCAACCTTTTCATTGGACCGAGGCAGCAGAGAGGAGTTTTCAGCTATTGAAGAAGAAGATCACAGAAAGACCGATCCTGAGATTGCCAGATTTTAAAAAGCTTTTTCAGGTTCGTTGTGATGCAAGTGGTAAGGCCATTGGAGTTGTACTTAGCCAAGAAGACAAACCTGTTGCATTTTTTAGCAAGAAGTTGAATGAAAGTAGGCAGAAGTATTCATCCTATGACAAGGAATTCTATGTTGTCGTCAAGCATTGAAGCACTGGAGACAGTATTTGCTAGGGAGTGAGTTCATTTTGTTCTCAGATAATTCTGCACTGCAATAGGTGATGCAACAGCATAAGCTGAACCACAAGCATGCAAAGTTGGTATAATATTTGTAGAGTTTCATCTTTGTGTTGAAACACATCAGCGGACAGGCCAACAAGGTGGCGGATGCGTTGAGCAGAAGAGCCCTACTCTTACAGGAGAATATGATACAAGTGTTGGGCGTTGAGCATTTGAAAGACTTGTATCAAACCGACACGGACTTCAAGGAGGCTTATGAAGCATGTCAGAATTCTTTGGTAAGAAACAATAGTCCATGGTTGGACTATAATTTGCAGGAGAAGCTATTGTTTAGAGGGGGACAGTTACGCATTCCCAATTTTTCATTGAGAGAGAATATCATTCGAGAGAAACATAGTGGAGGTCTAGCTGGACATTTCAGCATAGACAAAACATTAGAGCAGCTCAGCCATTTTTATTATTGGCAAAAAATGTGAAGGGATATGCAGAGATTTGTGACCAGATGTAAAGTATGTCAGTTGGTAGAAGGACACAGTCAAAATACGGGACTTTACATGCCATTTCCCATTCCAAGTAGACTGTGGGACTCAGTCAGCTTGGACTTCATTTTGGGTCTACCAAGGACGCAGCAGGGTTATGATTCAGTGATGTTAGTAGTAGACCGGTTTTTGAAGATGGCACATTTCATCCCTTGCAGAAAAACCAGTGATGCCACTCATGTGGCCCACTTGTTTTTTTACAGAGATCGTCAGACTACATGGTCTACCTAAGTCCATTCTCTCTAACAGGGACGTGAAGTTTACAGGGAACTTTTGGCACACCCTATGGAAGAAGATGGACATGCAGTTAAGTTTTAGCTCTGCTTATCACCTACAGACTGGCGGGCAAACAAAGGTGGTAAACAGAAGTCTGGGAAACCTGCTATGAAGTTTGATCGGTGAAAATTCACGAATTTGGGATCGAGTACTTGCCCAGGCGGAGTTCGCTTATAACGACTCGCCCAATCGCAACACGGGTTACAGTCCTTTCCAAATTTTGTATGGCATGCATCCACGCGGAGTGCATGAGTTACGAGATCTAGAACAGTAGGAAAGACGGAGTGTTGATGGGGAAGAATTCGCACGAGCGATGAGTGATTTGCACGAGCAGGTGAAAATAAAGTTGCAGGACAGCAGTCAAAAATATAAGCAGCGAGCAGATTTGAAGCGGAGAGACAAACAGTTTAATGTGGGGTATGAAGTCCTCGCACACCTGTGCAAGGAATGTTTTCCTAGTGGTGCATACAACAAGCTGAAGTACAAAAAGATAGGCCCCTGCAAAATTCTACGGAAATTTTCAACCAATGCTTATGAAATACAGCTGCCACTAGGAATAGGCATCTTGCCCATCTTTAATGTCGCAGACCTGTTTGCATACATTGCTGGTTCAGAGGAAGACAATGTGACATGGCCTACACAGGACATATAGGAAGAAAGTGAGTCTTGGGTGAGACAAATGCCTTACGCTCAACCCCTTGAGATCGAGAGGATCCTTAATACTCAGGTGGCCAAGCGAACTCGGTGGAAAGAGTATCTGCAATATCTAGTCAAGTGGAAGAACCATCCTATTGAAGACCGTTCGTGGCTTAACACTAGACAGATAAAGTAGGCGGGCTATTCAGTCGAGAAGCTCATGGACCGGAGTCATGAATTTTTCTTACGCCGGGAGCCTGATGCAGGAGCATCCAGCTAAGGGCGCCATGACCGGGTGTTGGTCTCAACTAAGGAGGAGAGGTTCATCAGTAATTTGAATTTCATTTGTGTTTGTTAATTAAGAATATTATTAGGAACCTGTTTTATGTCTTTGTCTGTTAATAGGTAGTTAGGGATAGTACAATCAAGTAGAAGTAGTTACAGGCACATGGTTGTCTGGTTTTTTTTTTAGTTTATTTTCATAGTTATTTACTTTTGAAAAAAAACAAAATAACAGGAAAGAATATATTATCTTTGTATTCTACAGAACGAAAGAATCAAAACAGCAAGATAGTTAACAACTGCATAACTAAACAAGCAACTACAAGCAGTTTGCTTAACTATATTGTAAGATTATAAAACAGATGTACACAGCATGGACGGGGTTCGAAAATTCTGAGCAAAGAAGAATAATACAAGAAAGAGATATTTTCTTTCATTTTTTTCAGAATCCATCTGCCTAACTATTATGTTCTTATTATCTAATTCTTGTCGTATGTAATGAAGAGACAGTTAAACAATCTATCAACATCCTTCCTTCTAAAACAGTGGCGAATTTGTTTGTCATTCTAATGGAGGGCCTAAGCAGATTAATTGCAAAGAAAAAATCAGAAGGTCAAATTAAAGGTCTGCAGCCTATCAGATCCAGTCCTGCTACCACTCATCAACAGTTTGTGGATGATACCATGTTACATGGTACCCCCACAGTTAAAGAAGCTCTGGCTTATAGAGACATTCTTCATCTTTTTAGCAAAGCTTCGGGAATGGAGATAAATTTTTCCAAATCCACCATTTTCTTCTTCAACACGCATCAGGCTATCAAATCTCATCTTTCTAGGCTGCTGGGGTTTAAAATTGGCTCCTTACCTTCAATATATCTAGGCACCCCCCTGACTCTCAAACCGTGGCAAAAGGTTCATTGGGAGAAAGTCCTAGCCAGTATGGAGAGGAAATGCAAACATTGGACTAACAGGGCTCTGAATTTTGCAGGTAGATTAATTCTTACAAAAGCGGTCTTGCAGGCCATCCCTCAGTACATGCTTTCGATTTTACCTGCTCCGAAAGGAATCCTAGATCAAATGAGGAGCATCCAGCGCTCCTTCTTATCTTATGGAGTGGAAACAGTGAAAAGAAGAAATGGTCGTTGGTTGCATGGAAGAAACTGTGTAAACCTAAGGACAGGGGAGGCCTGAACCTGGTTGATCCCTCAGTGGTTAACAGAGTCTGCGGAGCCAAAATTTGGTGGAAGTGGATCTCGGACACGGCCCTACCTTGGGCCACTCTATGGAAGGAAAAGTACAGGCCAAATAGCTCCAATCTAGATCTAATAAGAATGCAGGAAACCCCCAACGGATCACCCATATGGAATCATGCCCAAGCCAACAGGAGTATTGTCCATTACTACAGCTTCTGGGAGATAAGAAATGGAACTCAAGCACTCTTCTGGGAGGATGCCTGGCAGCAGTCCCCGAAATTAGACACCCCTCTACTCCAACCATTGAAGAAACACACACAAAATGAGGGCCATTTCAGAGTCAACCAATACTGGAACCCAACCAGTGAAGACCCGGAGTGGAGGGAATGGATAGTTTTCAACCCCACCCACAACGAAGACATACAGGAAACCGTCCAAGTTTTAAATCAGCAAATCCTCAAGAGAAAAATTCGAATAGCTACTGAAAATGACAAGCTTAGATGGGGACTGAAAGGCAACGGGGAGTTCTCCCTAAAAGAAGCAAGGAGCATCATAGAGAGGGAAGAACAGCCTGATATTATGCCCTGGACCGATAAAGTTTGGGACAGTCTTCAATGGCCGAAAATTAGAACTTTTCTTTGGCTTCTTATGCAGAAGAAAACTCTAACTTGGGAAACCTATCAAAAAAAGGGTTTCGGGGACCCTCTAGATGTCCTATGTGCCTGAAGGAGGAGGAAACAATGAATCACCTTTTTAACTCCTGCGATTGGGCATCCCAGCTTTGACTCTGGATGGAAGCAATACTGGAAGCTTCTGATCGGAACAGGGACTCCATTCAGGAAACCATCATCAACTGGAGGAGAAACTTTTCTAGAATTCGCAGAGTGGATAGTATATGGAAATGCACCCCGGGCTTCATAGCATGGACAATATGGAAAGAGAGGAATCGAAGAATTTTCACGGAGGAAGTCAGAAACATAGAATTTGCAAAAGATTCTATAACTATTAACATCAGACAGCTAATACAGGCAAAATGCAAAGCAGATTCGAATGAAAAACCCACGGGACTGGACTTACGCATATTAAAGAGATTTCATTGGAGGCTTCCAGCAATCCACCATCGGGGGGAAACAGAGCACATCCCTCTTCGCAACTTCACAGATGGCAACGGCCACCAGAGGGCTGCCTTAAATTGAACTTTGACGGGGCATCGAGGGGCAACCCAGGTATAGCAGGTATCGGAGGCGCCATTCGGAATCAATATGGAGACATAATCCATATTTATTGCAGGGCGCTGGGAGAATGCACAAACAATGAAGCAGAGTTTGTTGCGCTTGAGCAAGGATTAAAGATTCTCAGAACCATCAGACGAGGAAATGTCATATTGGAGGGGGACTCTTCCCTGGCCATCTCGGCGGCCAAACACCTTCAAGCAGGAACAAAAACCAGTAAGGTAACCAAGCATTGGAGGCTGGCTAAGGCTACTGAAGGTATAGCGGAGATGTTAGTAGAATTGAGAGGCATAGTTTTCCAAGCAATAAGATGGAAAGCGAATGGATTGGCAGACTTCTTGGAAAACCATGGTGCTGACAACCCGAACTTAATTATGAACAGCTGTTAGCAGGAGGTAGCCTGCCCAATCCTCAAGGTGACATGTGCACAGCTGGCAGAGAAGGACTCAAACCAAGCCGTTCCATCCTAGTGGGTGACGGCTCCAGGTTCCGGTACCGGAATGTTGATGTAACCGGTATCAGCAGTAATCATCACCACAGCAATCGAATGACAGGACAACTCAGGCAGTGGATCTCCTGCCGGCGGCAGGCCAGCAAGACGATCGATCATTACAGATCAAGCCACAGAACTTACAGCATCATCAATATCAAAATCAAGACACTTGGAAGGAATCCGTATGGAAAGACATCAATAACATTTATGCTAATTTCGAAAGAGGCGGGGTGGATCGAGGCACAGCGCATGAGTAACCGATATGCAGGCAAACAGGGTATGTCCGATACATCCAGCAACCACAGCAACCGATCAACCGTACAGCACACTTGGCATAAGGCTAATCGGATTATGAGTAGCCACTTCCATTCTAATTCGACCTACAATGGCCTTGCTTGTGTGAACCTCATTCAAATTTATTGCAACAGTACCCCCACCTACCGCGGGACTAAGGCTAATCTCAGGCAGGTTCACAAATGAAAAAACTATAAAGCAAGGAGTATCTCCCCTGTTTTTTCCACAGCCTCTCATAATAGTGTCGAGCACGCATCTGTGAACGATATTTGCATTAGCTGGGAAGAGCATAGAGAGACAGATATGGACGCGGGTGGTTGCCGATGTGCTGCTGCAAATCAGGACCTCCTAGAGGCGCAGAGAGGCTATGAGACCCGTGCAACAACTAAGAACAAGCGCAAGGTTGCTGATTTGGAGGCCAAGGTCAAGCAGGCGGAAGAAGGGCACACGGAGGAGGAAATTGCAGCGGAGGTGGACTGGTTGAAGGATCCGGGGACCCCTTCGAAAAGGGCCACTCAGTTTGTAAGAACTAAAGCGGAGAGCTAGTGTACCAAGATGCTCATCGCCAAAGCTCTGGAATCGATCGAGAAGGAGAAACAGCACATCGTGACTGAAGTGAACCTCACGGAGGCTCAGATGGCTAAATTTATTGACTACAACAATTCGCTGGATGGCCGAATCACCACTGTGCAGGAAGCCATTCAAACAGTCAACCGGAAGCTCACTCTGCTCATAAGGCTTCTGAGAGATACTGCCAGCCCTGCTCCTAGAACTCCGCAGCCAGCCACAACTGAGATGTAGGAGAACGATTCAATGGAAGCCATGCAAGCAAGGATGGACAGTCACGTGCGGCAGATGGGTCTGGACACCATCAGTCAAATGGGAAAGTTTATCTAGGGTAGTTCCTTTTTTTGTTCTCTTCGGCCTTTTCTATGTTTCGGCCTAAGTCTATCTTTGTTAATGTCATGAAATGTAAGGTCTCGGCAGTCTCGGATTATAGGAATAAGCTCAGCTCGAGCCACCCTGCGTGGTGTGCTTCAGGCAGTTTTCTTTTTCTGAACTCTCTAAGCAGGCATTTAGTTATGGTTGATTGTTCATCCCTGCTTTCGATCTGCCACGGCAGATTTTTTGTACTATATTTTGCTATATAATATAAACTTCTGACTTACAAAAAAAAAACAGTGGCGAATTTCCAAAATAAACAACAAGCAGAAGCATAGCTACAAGACAAACATAGATATAAACAACGAAGACCGAGCACGCAGTTCCTTTGCACATTAAGAAGCTACAAAGGCATGAGAGTATGCTACAGCGAGCCATCATTAACAAATACAGTCACAGAACCGAATTCAAGCAAGAGGTAATCCTGTGTGCACTAATACAAAATTCTTTTCATTGATTTTTTTCACAATAATTACAGTAGCAGATATTGTGTTCCAACTATACAATTACAAGTCCAAAGTCTAGCGGCCCTGAAGGCGAGAAAACCCTCCTTCAGGCGCAGAGCAGCGAGAAGAGCATTAGGGTTTAAACCCTTAAACAAAAATTCATTACAGTTCATGGCAGAACCAACAACATTCAGTCAACCGAACCAGAAAACTAAATTTCCCACAGCCGAACGGCATTGCAACCGAAACCCAGGTCGACTACAAGAAAAAACAACCAGAAACCCTTCGACCAAACAGTTATAACAAGGAAAGACCCTACCGGTTCCATTTGAAGGAGGAGCCGAGGGATACTCCAGCTAGAGACCACCGACCTGCATAGACAATACAACAAAACGTTAGAACCGTGGATTGAAGGCAAAACGAAAAAGACAGTGAAGACTGACAGAAAGGGAAGAGAACGTCGAAAGTACTTACCCACTCGACAACAATACTAGACAAGGGGACTCATAACTGACTGCGGCCATCGTGAAACAAAACCCTGCTCGCAAGGAGTCGAGCCTATTAGTGCACGGAAAAACTGAGAGCGTAACCTTCATCATGGAGTGAAATCTTACCTTGCCAGAATGAGCGAACACAGAATGGAAGGGTCTTGTTGAGGCCGCGACCTGAGCACAAACGCATGCATACAAAATCAACCAACTATACAACCATACAAGTAGCAAAGGAACCATAAGCAAGCCCAAAAGACTGAGCAAGCAACAAAGATGAAATAGTGAGCACCAAAGGAGTAGAGAACCTCACAACAATTCAACCACCGAATAACAGAGCCAAGCCAGCAAGAGCGTAAACCAAAAGAAAGGTTGAAGCACAGTTACCACTTACTAACGGAGAGGCCATGGTCGGCGCAAGCAGAACATCGTTACACAACAGTGACAGTGACCCACAGAACCGCAGAGCTCACAGCCCAAACAGAGCATGATGAAAATGACCGAGAGCAACCAACAACCTAGGGTTTAGCCAAACGCGGGAAGGAAGCTCGAGGACAGGACAACTGTCCTCTCGACGTACAAGCTCATTAACACAACAATCAATGCCAAATCAAAAATATCAGCGCTAAGCTCTGTTTAATAAATTAATTATTTTAAATCATTGTTGATCAACAATTATTGGGTTGATTAAATCACACAGCATTGGCTGGTCCCATCAGTGTGTTATGTTCTTCAATAGATGGAAGTATGTCAATATAATGATTCGGTATCTATAATACTTTTTCTAGAAAATATAGCGAGCTATGTACTTTGACATATGGAAGCATGTTAAGAATCATCAGTTATTACAAATATGAAATTGATGGTAAGAAGAAATTGTATCTTCAGTGGATCCACTGATATCTCAAAATGAATGGTTGTTAAGGAGTGCAGTATGTGAGAGTTTAGAAGTGGATAGAAATGTGAACGAATACCAAACTAGACAAAGATCTAAGTATAATATGTTTATGTGATTTCAGTATTGTTTTTTCGTGAACTTAGATATAGTTGAGATATTTAGTTAACGTCTATTTCTAAGTTTGGAATAATTTAGTCTCATAACACTTATATAAATGTATTGTATCTCAGTTTGAATATGTAATAATAAGAAAATTATTATCTTATACATGCATTTTTTCCATTTGAGGTTTCTTTAGATAGATTTTCAATCAAATTTGTCACCATAAAACTAAGATGCAAGAAAATATTAATTAAGACATGAAATTGGTTCTTTTATTTTTCAATATTTTAATGCTTAATTTTTTCTTGTATAGCCTCCCATCCCAAAAAAAAGTCAGTGAGTAACACTTTTTTATCCAATAAAATAAGCTTACAACGCTTGAATTAGAAAAAAATTGAAATATTTTATTTAAAAGAGAGGAAGTAAATTCAACCACCTCCTACTTTCTTTGCATCCCTTGGTATGGAAGGAGGACCCTAGGAGCTTTGGTCTCATTTTACCATGTGTTGCATCAAGAAATTTGTATCTTTTAAACATTCTCTAGTGATGTCCATGGCTACTCGAACACCAAAAGAGAGAGTTTGGTTTTAGACTCAAACAATACACCACATCGCGTGTGAGTAGTAGATTGATGGATAGGAGTCCCAAACCAAAAACTTGTTAAGCATCAATATGCATGGGAAACATTGATGTGATCTATGCAGCGTGCGCACGAGGGCCCGTAAGTGCTAAAAACCCAAATTTGAGTTTTAAGCTTAACTGCAAAATGAAACATTTGCCAAATCTTACCATAAACGTAGTGCAACGTTATACGTTACGTTGAAAAGGTTTTAGTAGCTTTTCTACCGACTGAGAATGAACGTTATTAGTGAAAATTGAATGGACATACGTGATCGAAACGTAATTTGAAATGGTTGTATACGTACACTTCGAAAACGGTTCACTTACGTAGGCAGACCATGTGATTATAACTATGTCAAGTGAATAAATCTTACCATCCAATTATAAGTTGGTGATTAGAATATAGTAGTATAGTAAAAAATTCAAACTTATGGTGTTTATTTTGGTGTAAAACTCGATTTACTTGCTAAAGCTTCTTCAATGTTATGTATTTCTTTAACAAAATCAACATGTCTTTCTCATGCTTCTTTAAAAACATTGTTTAGAAAGTTCTATTTCCTGGATTAAGTTTTCCTTTAATGAAGTTCAATAGCTTTTGAGTAAGAATGGTTAACTAAGATGCAATCAAATTGTTGTGTCCCTATGTCCCTATTTTGACATGATTTCGAAGGTCATTTTACCTAATATTTAATAAATTTCATTTTATTCTCTATTCATTATTACCTTCATTACCATATATTTTTTCATTCTCATTTCATACAAACTTCATAACACATATAAGTATTAATATGGTTGATTGCCATGATTTTATGGTTACTTTAATGGTTTTTTTATTTTCCTAACTTGTTTCTAAAAAGTTTTTGCTATATCTATGGAAAGTTTTTATAAAAAGTTTTTATAAATTTTTTACTATAGCTATGGAAAGTTCTTATAGTAGACAATTGGAGAGTGGGTTTTTGCACGTCATTTAAAATTCGATGAAAATGAATAAAGAAAATATAAAACATGGGTTTTGTGTAGAATATGGTTGGTTAAGATGAGTAAGAAGCGGAATCCTCAAAAAGCACAAAATAGGAGATGTCTGAATGAGGTTTCAAAATGGATTTATTAAAATTGTTCCCTCAAATCTGCACTTCCCTGTTTGGCCAGCAAGCCTTTTGTAAAACTTTGGGCACATGGGATTTAGGAGGTTTGATGTTATTTGAACTTATTATAATATCCACATGATCCACATAATCTTCATAGTATCTTCACATGATCTCCATTATCCTACATCTAAGTAAAGTTGGTTTCAGATCCTCTTATATAGGAATTGGTTCTATCTTGTTGTAACCTATTTCCTTTTATTAAATATAAGTTATATGTATATATTTGAGGGAATATTAGTAATTTGAAGGAGGTTGGAGCTAGAAGAAGGCAGAGGAGAGGCTAAGTGTTAGGCATATGTTTACGAATCAAAGGTAGAAGATTTCTATTTTCTCCTTTGATTAATATCAAATAATAACTTTATATTTTCTAATGCATGTGTGCTAAGTTAAATTTAGTTCTATAGACTCTTTAGCAACACTTCAGTGAGCCAAGAGCGGCCCTTGTGTAAGGGATGTGTTGCTCTTTTTTCTCTTGCTTTTGTTTAGTTATAGTTAGTTTGATTTTATGCTTAGTTTAATACTTATAGTCCTTGTTGATTGTAGTTTATTTAAGTTTGTGTTTTCAATTTCATTTGCTTATAGTTCGATGTGTTGTTTCAACATAGTGGAGGAAATTCACATGAATATTTCTATTGAATAAATCCTTTTTCATCTTAACAGAGCAGTTACAACAGTTCCTCTGTTTGGGTGCCTTGTCAGTTCCTAATTTTTCATCGATTATCGCAATTACTATATTGTCAAAATTGTTATAGCAATTTACTTGATTTTCAAGCCTAATCATCGCCAGTTTTTATACCAACTATTGTAGTAGATGTATTGTAGGCTCAATTCGTTTGCCTATCACACCACAGTTACTGTTTCGATTTCTAATCAAGTCAATCAATTCATGCACCTTTAGATTGTCCACATAAGGACTTCGTTGTACCGAATTATTTTTGTACCACTAATGAGACCTTTTAGTTGAAACTAGTTTGGAATGAAAAATTATTTCTATTCTATTATTATGTTATCAAATTGAATTCTTTTATATAATAATCTAGTTCTTATTTATTTATTTTTCCTCTTGCTCATTTTTCTACTAATCTTTTGTTTCCTATTTTGGTAGCGCTCGCCTTTTACACTTTGTTATTTTATCAGTAAACCCTAAACCATAAACTCTTTGGCACTTTGTCATTTTAACCTTAAACCCTATACCCTAGCCCCTAAATCCAAAACTTTAACACCATAAAATATTAAACATTAAACCCTAACCCTAACCAAAAACACAAATCATAAAACTAAAACCCCAAACCTTAAACTCTAAACCCCAAACCCATAAAACCCTGAACTCCAAACCCCTAAACTTTAAACCTTTTGGAGAAGAGGATTATGTATGTTTCAATGATTCAAAGTAATAATGAATGTACAAAATAATTGAGTAGACATCATCAAATAAGATTCCTAAAATGACCCTCAATTATTTACTATTGGTTTCTTTAAAGTAGAAGTAGAGATATAGACCGCATATGGTTAAGCCTTTAAGGGATAAGATAACTAGTGGTAGTGTTCACTAGCCTATGATCCATACGATTGCATAACATATTTTGGGTACAACGGTTTGCGTGCCAAGAGACTATCTAGTGTAGGTTGTAAATAGCCAACAATCAGGATAAATATTTTAAATAAGGATTTCCTCTTCTCACTCAGGCATCGCAAGTGAAGAGAATTTATTGTGTGTGATAACTCTGAGTTATCTTCTTACATTTTTTTTTCCTGCACTTTGGACGATCTAGAAATTCAAAAGAAGAATAACCATTGTAATTGATCCAAAATGGATCGTGTATCAAAACACTACCGCAAAAGAAAAACACTAAGAATGGCGGAAAACAAAGTTAAACAAAGAATTAAGTCTTGTTGCACTGGAGTCGTCGGATTGGCCAGATCAACGGACCGGGTTGAATCGGCGATATCGCATCAGAGTAGGCCAGCAGAGTGTAACGGAGGCAGATTTATGGGAATTGCGATCACGATCCATGGACTTAATGTGGACCGTTGATCGAACACGCAAATCAACGGCGGAGATAACGTTTATCACATCGCAAATTCAAAAGGGGAGGACTTAACCTGCAAGCCCGAAGACCATGCGATATGTGACTTATCGCATCGCAACACAACAAAGGGAAATGACCCAAAGACTACACGATATGCACGGACCCGAAGGAGTTATGAAATAAAATAGCGAAGGAATTGAGTTCCGTGGTAAGCGGTGTTATGGGCGGACTTCAGTGGGTAAGTGGTATTGGAGAGGCTTCGCCCGATTCCATACACTGGCCGACACGTAGCCGCCGCATGAGAGAGAAAACCATTTTTTCAAGCAGGTAATCTCCGTGCACGAGGGCCACCTGAAATGGTTGTCAGTCGTTGGATTGGAAGATCATGGATCAATGGTGGAGATCGAGTGCACTACTTGACGTTTCGGGTTGGATACGAACCGTTGGATTGAAGGCAGATCAATGGTGGGCTTGCGACAGCGATAAAAAGCAGACCCAAGAGGATTATAGGGAGGATTTTATATCATTTGAAGTCTGGATTTAATGTTGCGGTCGAGTTTTTTCATTGGTTTTCAATGTATTTCCATGTATTGTTGTGTATGAATGAAAAGTGTATTTTTAGGGATTTTCACCCGTGTTGGTCCTTTCCGTTTGAAAACAAGTGGCCACCATACCTTAGAGTGTTTTGCAATGATTGTTTAATGCTCAATAGAGATTTGAACGGACAACGGCCGGGATCCAAAGATCCCAAGAAGGGGATTGAACCGACAACGCTGATAGGCTTAAAAGCCATTCTATGGTAGCACAGAGAAGGGGCAATTGCTCAGAGATAGAGGGGAGACAGAGAGTCAAAAAAAACACAACTACAAATAGTTGATCAGAGGCACTAAGAGGGAGAGTCTGTGCACTCTTTAGAATCAAGGTTTTCGAGTGAAATCCCTGTGTAATATCATTGTTGTTGTGTTATGGCTCTGATTGAGCTCACACCTGTAAACTTTGTTCTTGAAGACATAATATAGAGGTCGACACTGAAAGCTGGACCAGGAGACGTAGCCAGGAAGTCTAGTGAACTCCTTGATTATTTTGTTGTGTTGATGTGTGTGTTGATTATGTTTTATAACTGTTCATTGTCTATATTATTCGCAATTGTTTCGTTCCGTTGCACTAAATAATATAGGCATTCCTGCACATGAGTCTGTAATACCTTAATATTGATTTAAGATCTCATCTTCATATCAGTATTTGATGCCTTGTAATTTGTTGTCATATTCTAGTATTGAATTCGATTAGGTCATTAATCTGAGGACTATTATCAGAAGAACTTGAATGCATATGAGTTGTTAAGGAAGCTAAGGGAGCAAGGCAAAGCAAGGCAGTGATTGGTCAAAAGAAGAGACTGTTCAGTTTTTTGTCCTTCATCAATTTAATAATACAGTATGTTTTCAAAGCTATTGTTGAGTTGTTGTTTATATATATCATATTGTCTTATGAAATTGGTATTAGAGACTAAAATCAGATCATTGGATTAAATGGATTTCTCAATAATTAGTCGTTCCTTTCTCTTGTTGATAAGAATAGAGTATACTAAGTGCAAACTAGATTAATACAAATTTATATAGATGAAATTGAGAATCCCCAATCTTGGAACCCTCCAAAACTTACTTGTGATAAATTTTATAATAAATATGTGGTAGATGTTTTAAGAACCCTGGACCGTAGACATAAAACCCCAAACCCTAAAACCTAAACCTTATTTTTAAATAGTGTCATTGTGACCAACCAATAGATGGGTCTTGGTAACATTAATTTCTTCAAGTTGAAACATTTGGTTAAAATGATTTGGAAATTATGGGATTTCTCCAATATGAATAGTTTCCCAAGTAGCAATATATCTCAATCAGTAAAGGGACCATAGAGGTTATGATGCAGCAAAACTGCAACTTTACATAATTCGCCCGTGGACCTGTGGGTTATAAGCTCATGTATACATCGGAAGCATTTCAATTAGCAGACTTCACAACAAATATGACCAATCACCATCAATCGCGTGTCACACAACTGATGTATTCATTTTAACACTTGACTTTTGGCGCTCCAAATCTCCAGCGTCGACCTCATTCCTCAATCCAATGGCAATCGTGTCACCCGCTCGCCAACTAGCTTGGTAGATCTCCACCATTAATCAATCCTGCCTGATCCAATGGCTATCACATAATATTGTGTGAAATCTTGCACAACCGATATCAAACTGAGAGCGCACGAAAAAAGTGGTTTTCCCGTGCTAGGTGCCGACCGCTAAGGTTAATCACGTAGAATTTAGAAATACCAATTACAACTTTTAGGGTGCACGAGATACCGCTTATCGTCTTTCTAAGACCACTCCATCATTCTACTAACATGTGGTGTTATTCTCTGCCATTCCTCTTCCGTCATTATTATCTGTTGATCTGGTCGATCCGACAGTTTCTGTTGTACTATTCAATCGACTCCAGTTTCGATTGAAACTCTCCTCCGTTGATCTATTCTCAAATCCAACGTATCTCTCATTCGCTTATCGGCGGAATTCGCATTTCAACACAAATTTATCTCTACCATACTTTGTCTAATGCGAAGTTCATAGGAACTTCGTCCCTTACACTCACACACGCAATTTATCAATCTACAGTAAAGAATGTATATATAAACAATACATAGACACACAAAATCGAGATCTCGCCTAGATGTATAATAACACGCATATGTCAATTATAAACAGAACTCGATTACAGGCTAAGGCTTCAAGCCTGAATCACAAATTGCCATGCAGCTACATTGCATACCCCTATCTATCCCTTTCACACAAAACAAACTCTCTTTTATAGGTAATTACAAAGGGAGGAATCGTTTAAGATCCATGAGTTTCTCCCACAATGGCTCAATCAAACCCCTAAATCTCTCTATACGCATGCATGGCAAATAATTACATTTAATCAAGCCTTCTAGAGCCTTATCAATTTCATCAATTTAGCTCTGTTTGAACAGAATTGCCCCGATTTACAGTGATTGTCCACATTTCCACTTTCACAACTTTGAATTTAAATTTTGATTAAGGGTGCTTTGATGCTCCTGCATCAGGTTATAAGAAGAAAAAGTATGGTTCCAGTCATAAACTTATTCAAATGTTTGAATATATGTAAACTCAATTGCATAGGTGTTAAAATCAATGTCAATACAACCAATTAAACCATAATACCGCAATTTTAACAGAAGTTGTGTTTTCTAATAATTCCACTTTTCTCAATCTAGCCATGAATGATCAATATTAGTAAGGAAGAATTTAACTTTAAGGCTTCAATATATAAGAAATATTAAGAATAATTTTTCTGGTATGAAAAAATTATTCCAATATTTTATGTGCAATGGATCATGCATTCATTGATTCACTTGTTTATCTGTAATAAAAATCCTACAATATTTTTGATATCTTCTGAAAGATGTGCTACAATTTCTTCAAGCATTAAAAGTCATTTTTGAATATGTATATGTTTTATCTTGATAATTTGTTCCATTTCCTTGGTCATTGCATCAAGTAACCAATTAGTATATCTTGAAAATCCATCCAACTTCAAAATCATATCTGTTTAAATCAAATTTGTCATGATAACAATCTTCCCTTGGCTAATTGTTTATCTATTTTGGCTTCTAGAAAATATTTAAAATTCATGCTATTTGTTCTTATGAGAAACTTCACTAGAGCTAGATAGATTTCTAATTTTTGGATTCCAATGAATATGACTGAAGTTTTATTTTCTGGTGCAAAATAATTCTTTTGGGTTGGTGTAAAGTCTTCATATGCATAAATAATTTCTTCATCCCCCACCTTTTCAAGAAGCATAACTATCCAAAAATCATCACTTGCATATGTTTGTAGAATAATTGGGCCATTACACGATGATTTAAGTCAGGAAAATATTGACAGTTGAGTTTTAGGGTTTGTTCTTTTTGAGTTGCATTCTAGGACCATCCTCCCGACAAGTGTTACCTAGTGGGAGCAGTTTTTTGTGCCATTCTTGGAATATAACAATGAACATAGTTCAAGACACCTAAAAAATTTGAATATGTTCCACGGGGATGAGTTCATCAAAGAAAGTGGATATATTTTTACAATGTGTGGTTGCATTAGAACTTTCCCATTGTTGAAATAAATTCATATGAAATCAAATGATCCTAATAAAATATCAAACATTTTATCAGATAAAACTATGACATGTTGATAGCATTCTTTTTCAAATATAACTAAATGTTCAACATGCTCTTCATCTGATCGACTATGTACAAGGATATCATCAACATATATAGTAATGAACTCATATTTACGAATGTTGTCCATTATTCTTTGAAAATAAGGTGGTGCCTTATGTAACTCAAATGGAAGAAAAATCCATTTAAAAAATCCAACAGGATAGGTAAAAGTTTTATATGTATCCTCTTGTTTGATTTGGATCTGTTAATAACTGCTTTGCATATCAAATTTTGAAGATACCTTGTTGTTTTGAACTTTTTGCATGATCACTTCTTGCTTGGGCAATGGATAATTAAAATCCTTTGTGATAGTGTTCAAAGGCTTATCATTTATCACCGTTCTAGCTTTGCCCCGTACCATTTCAGCTTGATTTCAAACTATGAATGTTGAGCAACAATAATTAGAATTAGTAGGTTTTATTAGGTTGAGGGTTAATAGTTCTTCTATTTTCCTTTTAATTTCTTATTCATTTTTTGGTGTATATGGAATCATTTTACCCTTAAATCCATTATCATGCAAGGTTTTTATTTATAATTTTGGACTTTCATTGTCCCAAAATTCTTGTGGGTTGCTTGAGCATAATTTTGACAATTTCTCGAAATTTGGTTTATATTTTGGTTAAATTCTTCTGTTCTAGCTTCTTTATTTTTATGTCTCGAATTATTATTTTTCTTCATACAAATTAAGAACTTATTTCCAATCTCTAGAGTCATTTTCCACCTTCCTTCCATTTTGCTTCTTCTTTGTTGCAACAGGTTTATTTTCAGCATTTGTGTTTGTTGTCATCGGTCTTGGAATTCTTATAGGTTTCTTTTGTGTTTTGCATATAAGTTTATCATCAACTATTGTAAATGTAAATACTGAAGATATGAAAGGCATTCCTAACATTAATGTGTTGGAAGGATCATAAAACTACACTACAATTATTTTCATTTGTTGACCACCCAATTTAATACTAACATTGTCTACATAATGAGTAAGCATTACATTGTCATTTAATGCCTTTGTTTGAAAAAAATTCTTGAGTGGCTACCAAAATCCTTTGAACAAGTTGGGCCTTGCTAATTATTTGATCCCCTTGAGTCCATAAATGTATCGACCTTTACATGTTGTTTTCCAATCAAAACTTCCACTGGTATATACACCAAATTATCATTTGTTATTAGTTTCTTCATCATCTTACTTTCATCTCTTTCATCATATTGGGGTAGTTGTAGCGGTGCTAAGGATGATTCTATTGCTTTGGGAAAAGGGCATAGGTCTAGTGCTTGCTTAAAGATATCTTCTTTTGGATTTCTTAGTTGAATATGTAATGATTCTCTATCAGATCCTTCATTTCTTATTTATTATTTCTTTTATTTCTTCTAATTATTTTGTTGTTTCTGAACTATATTTACAATTTGTACAAGATTCATTCTCATGTATATTTATATTCATTTTCTTAGAATATTCAAAAATATTTCCAATTTCTTCTTCTAACTCGTATTCTAAAATTTTATATACTTAAGGTGACTCTTCATCACTATTTACCACTAACCATTCATCCATAAATTCTTATACTTCTATACATTTCTTTAATTTGGATGAAAAACTTTTAGGACATTTAGTAGCAAAATGTCCTCGTTGTTTACAAATAAAACAATACCTCTCTTTTCTCAATTTATTTTTTTTATTTTCTTGGCATATTTGAACTTTCTAAAAGGTCTTTTAGGATTATGCACCATTTTGACCTTATACTTACCATATCATTTACTTTTCTTTGATACTTTCTTTTGGGGCATCCATGGTAGTATTTTTCTATAACAATCTATAGAGGGAGCTTGACCATTTTCTGCCAACGTAGATATTTTAATTTTTCTTTGCATTTATTGGTTAGATCAATCCAACACTCTTTCCAATGATATATATTTCATTACTAGGTCACCTATATTGTTGGAACTTTTAATAGTAATAAAATACCTTAGTCATAATTCATCTAGAAGTTGTGATTTTACCACTAATTTAAAATACTACTTTACAAACTAATCTAAATATTTTGGATTTTGCAGTTGCATTCTCAATAATTGTGTCATTGTTATTTTTCTTTTCTCTACTAACTTCGGATAAAATTGGGTTCTTAATAACATTTTGGAAGTGGCTAATCCTAGTGTATCGCTACATTTATCTTGTCCTGAGAGGGTGTGTTTTGTTTGAAAATCAATGTGATTGTAGATTAAAAGTGATTCTCCTTACTTGATAATTAATTGTTATATTTGTTGGTTGTTTATTATTTAGTTTTACTTCCTCATCAAGCATTTATCAAAGACATGAAGATCACATAAACACAAAGAACACAAGATATAGGCTCCATGCCGGGGAAAAATCCCACAATTGGGGAACACCCGAATAATCCTCTTCTTATAGAATCAAATCAAAATGAGACCTCCAAGACCCAAAGACCAAGACCTCTTCCAAGCGCCAAATCAACCCTCAAAAAGTCTTCCTCAATCAAGTCAAAGTTCACCAATTCAAAGATGATCAAACTTCTCAAAATTTGATCCAAGTGGAAATGTTTTAGTCCTCCATCTTAGGTTTGCAATTCGAACCTACAATACTCGGCTTCCTGCAATTATCCAAAAACCCTAGCTTCAAACGTGTGAGAGAATCCAAGCATGAAACTAGATTTTTCTTCTTTTCTTTGTTTTAATTCTCTTGTTCTCTTGATCTTCGTTCTTCTTTCTTTATACCAAACTTATGAAGTCTGTCCAAAATGAGTTGAAGTTTCTTCATTTAAATACCCTTCTCAAGAGGTCGAATAGGCCTCTCCTAGGCTAACTTTTCACTCGCGGGTTCGACTTGGTCTTAGGGGTCATTCTGTCTTTCTAGATACAAAAATATTTTTTTCTTTCTCGTTACAAATTACCCAAATGGGTCTTATACATATGACAAAGACTCCTTTTGACTCATTGAACCCTAGGATCATGAAGAACATGCTTGACCTAGACTTGAGCATGAAACCCATGCTCAAATAAAATTATTTTTCTTCTTTTACATGAAATTCAAATTGATACAAGTACAAAGATAAATATGAAGACGAGACCTAGTTACTTTTCCAACACTCCCTCTTAACTAGGGAGGTATTCATAATGACTCAACAAGTCTATCTCAAGTTGAAATATTCTCATAAAAGGGATCCAAATTGATAAGCATTAATGATGATAGTGTCATCATAGCCAGCATTGTCACATTACCAAGACCTTGACAAGTACACTCTATCTGTACACAAGATCAGAGAAAAATGTTGGGAGGCATTCCATGGGACACCACACAGCCTCACCGAGGTACATACTCTACCTAGGATACCAGGAGTATGTCCTCCACTGGACCATTTCCCTCAAGGAAATGTTTGTCCACTAGACCATTCTTTTTGCAAGTCCATGTACTTGACTTAGGATATCCATCCTAATCCATCACAATACATGAATCAAGAATGTTTGTCCAATATGCCTATCCAATCCACTGTTCTCCTTATCCGTGTCTGATGGGCCCAAGTATTGCAGCAATAATGTTGCAACTCCTAGGACTCCCTTCTTTAATTTTATCAACACGGTAGTTCGTAACAAACTTGGAAACGACGGTGTTGTATGCACAAGTACTAGCTCTTGCCGCAACTATCACTTGGTCAGCTGGCACAAGTTTTCTAGGGGCTTAAGCCAACTTCTATGAGCTCTAAGAAGAAGCTTTTTAACTGATGGACGAAAGATAACTCAAAGGAAGCTAATCTACTTGTGGAAAGAAACTAAAAAGCTGAAAGGAAATGCAAACGCTAGCAAACCCTAATTTTACCATCTAGTCCTACTGATGCGAAAAAGAGGATGCAAGCTACTGAAAGAGATGCCATTGACTTCTAGGAAGGTAAAATTCATGTGTCTAAGTTATCACTATCTGAAGAAAACATCTTTTTGTATTTTTGAATAAGTTGTCAGAATTATCATGCATGTGCTTTCACTGTTCTTAACTGTGTAGAGGTGGATCGGCGAGAGGAAATGCTTGGAAGAGGTCGGGAAGGTTCAGAGAGGGCCTAAGGGGTCCCTAACACCCTTCCAAAGAGTTTCACAGAGTTTGGCTATCAATAAACCTCATTTGTGAGCTTCTACAGGAAGTCTGCAGGAGTTCTACATGATGTTTTGGAATTTCTACAAGATGTTCTGCGATTTTCTACAGGATGTTCAGAAATACGATTTTGGAGGATGGATGGGTGAAAAAAGATGAAGGAGTGGGTATGGAGGTAGGATAGGGGTTTGAGGTGGTCTAGGTACTGGTGGATGGAGTTGACAGAAGATGTAGATGGTTGAATTTGTTCCAAGAGGGTTGAAGCAATGTTGCACAAAAAGGTAGGGTTATGTGGGCAAAGCAACAAACATGAGGCAAGAAACCAAGTTAGGGGATGGAGAAAATGGGTCTGATGGAGTTTGGGTGGATGGAGAAGGTGATCTGCACACAATCTCTCAAAACAAATCAAAGAAAGACTAAAAAATAAGAGATCTAGCTATTTTGATCTACTTTGACCTACAAACCAAAAATATGATGAACAAAAGTTTATTGGCAGAAAATCATGCAAGATAACTATGGAAACTGAGCAAGAAAATATTTTAAACATGCTAGTACAACTGGTATCAACTTTCCTAACTAAAAAGCTAACACTAGCAATTGCATGAGGAGGAAAAAACAGTGTTTTGTGGCAGCAATGATGCCTTGGCCTCAGCTCATGGTCCCAAGGAGGGAGAGTTGAGATCAAGGGTTGCTTGATGGCCTTTTTCTAAAGATATTTCCCTTTACCAAGCTGTCAAATCAACCTGAAGCATGAAAAGCTACTTTAACCATCAAAAGCAACCTAAGTAACAAAGCAAAATTTTAATCTAAATAGCATATTTTATTCTAAGAATGTAGCAAAGACACATAAAAGTAAACAAAGGAGGTACTGGGAACTTGGGTTGGGCCCAACCCCAAGAGCTACAGCCTCCTAAGAGAGATTAGAGCTGGTGCAAAGCTGGATTCATCTTTATTGTTCAAGAAATAAAAGTTACATCAAAAATTGTCCACAAGGAAAAGCTCGAAAATGCACTGAAATGCAGAGCTAAACTACTGCCTAAAGAACGACTAAAATCGAACTACAAACTAGCTAACTTATGCCTACAAAGTGACTAACTACTGCCTAACCCAAATGAGGCCCTAAGCCTTCTTATTTATACAAATTGAGGACCCAAACAGTCCTCCTAAACTTTAGGGACTCGGCTGCCCAAAACTTGCAGTTAACAACAGTCCTACTTGACTTGCTTGGCTGCCCTTGTGATAATTGATTTGGTGGCCCTTGAACTCCGAGCTGATGGTGGATAATTCAAGATAAGGGCCCATAAATGAAGGGGACACCTTCCAAAAAATCCTCTCCACGAATTTGGCTGCCAAGTGCTCATTTATACCTTTGATTTTGTCTCCAAATTGACCAAAAAGACTACACAAAGCACACATTAGACTTGTTGGCATAATGACTAAACCAATTCACTCTATTAGCATAAATATAATCAAAAACATGCAATAAACTAATGAGAATGGTGGATTAAGTCGAATTAGGAGGTTGAATGAGCCCATATAATTATCCATTTTTGGGGCTCATCAGTGTCCATGTACTTGAATTAGGATATCAATTTTAATCTGTCACAATACCTGACACAAGGAGACCCAGTGTCCAACCTTACTCCCTCTCAACCTGAGAGGAGAAATCCATGCTCACTCCCTCTCAAAAAGAGAGAGTGCATCAATAAGCCTTGGCTTGTGTCGGAAGTACTCATACTTCCCTTACATTAGCTACGTACAATTGTCGTAGCTTCCTCAACTAGCCCTCTTATCACTAAGTTTGTTCATCTTGCAACTTCTTTAACTAGGGCTCCAAATCTTTTGCCTAACAATATATGATCTTGTATTTGAGGTCTTCAACTACTACATCTTGTATTGTGTCCAACATTACTTCCTACACTGCATCCTGCCTTGAAGATAGCCCATCACACAGTTCCTTCAACTGACTAATTATAGTACAAGGTTAGCCAATCTATTGTTTAGTCAATCTTGAACACAACTTGGCTGACCTTTCCAATCAGTCTCTACCAGTCAACGCAGCACCATAAACTCAAATAATTCTACCCTCCCATTAGTAGTTTGACCCTCAAACCACATATCTAGGGCTGAAGAATCTTCCCTTTTACAATCAATAGTGTGACTGATCTAGGCCCCTCATAACATTATTGCTCATTACCTATGAGCAGACTTCCATTCTTCTCCATCAATCTGCCTTTTTACCTTCACTATACAAGCCCATTTTGGTTGCCCATCTTCTCATTCTTTGAAGATCTTTCTTTCCTCAAAATTGTAGGTCGACTTCTCCTCATCCTTGAGCGATAACAATATTGTGTATGGGGCATACCCTTAAGTTCTACGTACCATGGAAGGAACCCTTGGCAAGGGTACAAACCATTGTCGTTCAGATCTTGAACATACCTCATTTATATTTCCTCTTCATCACAATCCACAACATACTTATGCTCATCCTTCTGCTTCAGAATGTGGTCATCTCTTGGATCTGCTATAAATACAAATCCTACACTCTATTTCAATATCAGTGATCTTGTTGTAGAGATAGTACCCAATCCAAGGAGCTCGTCCTTTCCTCTTTACGCAGATCCAGATCACAGAATTTACAGATTGTACATGCTAGGAAATTGCCTTAAATAGGGTTTTATACTTTTGTCCTCATTACTTCAAAACAGAACCAATAAACCACGTCACTTTGCATTAGTTCCTCCTTGACATAGACTTAAGCATCCTTGACGTTGGTTTCATGACCTAGATCTCATGCACAATTGCTTTTGGAGGATGTGGCGTTGAAATAGCACTTTTTTAGGCCTCTTGGCCCTCCAAAAAAGCCTTACGATATTCCTACAATGCCTTGAAATCCTTGATCTTATAGCAAAGAGTCTACTCAACACGTGCTCAGAGTTTCCTTCTAACTTGACCATCCAGCATCTCTTGTCCTACAATGAACCAACATCATGTTTCTTTTGCTCAGACCCAAGGAAAGTGGCCTTGCTTCGCTCAGCTTTCTGTTAACAAATATGCACATGTGAACATCTGCTTGTAGCCCTACTAAGCCTACTCGACCTCCATAAGGACTACATCTCTACGAGATTCCCTGATCAAGATGATCCCTTTCTCTCAAACTTGGTTGCTTCATTGCAAGAACAAGTCCTCCATGAGCATGACTAGATTTCAAATACAAAAACCAGCTTACTCTGTGAGAGCTTGATTAGCTTCTTGAAAAAATTCTTCTAGAAAAATTGCTTTGGAATGGATCAAATCATGACCTTCAAGTTCAGCCTTCACATGGACTATGTTTCAACTTGTTCTTGCATATTATCGGTCTTCTTGAGAGTCCTAAAGAGAATTTGTACCACTGAACCTTGGAGAAACTTCAAATTCGCATCAAAAGACCTTCAAATCTTATGGTAATTCGGATCATTGTTATGCAAACGATCAACTACAAAACTCGAACCATAGCTGGATCATAACCAAGATGTTGGGTTTAAGCAATGTCTTTGTCATAGTTTCTTGGTCATGCCCCAATCCTTTAATAGCAAGTATATAGGATTCCAAAGTTCATGAGACCCATAGTCGCATACTCTTGTGTTTGATCTTATCGTGTTGTGATCCCTTCAAAACCATGATCAATATTCATCATAGAGAGAACAAAATGTATATATGTGCCACAAGGTAAATTATCAAACCATTGTCTGTCCACAATCCAATATGAGCCACAGGAGGAAGTAATGCTAAACCATCCTTGGTTCCATCACAGTAAGCCATCATAGAACAAGCCTTCATATTGCATATAAAAAAAGAATGTCGTTGTAATTAAACAATCCTTAGTGCATGCCAATACACAAGTAGTCATCATAGGTCATTGCAAGTATGCTACAAAATATATGCAGGAGCGAGTCACTTTAAACGATGTCATTGTCTTGTCAAGATCAAGATTTATATATCAAAGTCTCTTTTCATACACTATGATTTACGTGAGCCACAGTCATTGTTCATCACAAGGTAAGACTGTTGGAAATACTGAGAGGGGGGGTGAATCAGTATTTCTTTTCAATTGTTATTTTTACCAATTAAATCATTTATATTTAGAACACAAAATGAACAATAGGAATAGATGATTTTATTCATATAATCTTTACAATAAATCAGATACAATATATATAAGGCTCCAACATGTTGCCAAGCACCAACCTGGACTTTTTGTGAGGCTCCAACCTCCAAGGCACCAACCCTGTCTTGTCAAGGAACCAACATTGGATTTAGGAGCACCAACTCCAAGGACACCAATCCTTCCAATTCTGAGGCACCAACCCCAAGGGCTCTGACCCTATCTTGTCAAGATATGTATGGTGGTAATTCTCTGCTCCCAAAATCTTCTTCACTGAATTCTATCAATCCACAGCTTCATTGTAGTCTCTATGCTACATCATCAATGACAACCTATCTTCATATGAAAGATTCTTCACAACTCTTTATATTGTCCACATAGAGTCAGCAAAGTTATCTCATGATGATTTCAAATAGTCATCATGATCTCCAACAATGTTTCCAAGATATGTTGATGCTTTTCAATAAGATATCTTTGATAAGTTGTGCTAAGGCCTCAATATCTGCACAAAGGTAATTCTCTGTTTTCAACCCTCTGTTCTTTACTGTTGTGGTAATTGTTTCAGGCATGACTGCTTCTCGTTGTTCTTGCTATCGTGATCTCTTACTTCCTAGAAACAATTTCACATACGCTTCAATGCTAGTGCTGGCCACTGCTCCCTTCAAACGATGTCAGATGAAACTTTATTTCTCCCTTCACATAATTGTTTTTCAAGTTGTGTTATGTACCTGATTAATTCATCACTAGTCTAAGCATTTCAAAGGTTAACCCGATCAACAGAGTTGCTCGTCCTTCGGCTTCCTTCTTTCCTGCTGGACCTTCGGCTTCCTCCTATCCTACACTTTCAGCTTCCTCCTGTCCTACACCTTCGGCTTCCTCCTGTCCTACTAGACCTACCGCTTTCTCTGTTTCTTCCAATTTTCTTCTTGTGAACTTTCTTGGTCTCTGTTATAGATGCCTGATATGCCTGACCTTTGGCTTCCTTTTTCGCTCGCTTGATCTTCAGCTTCCTCTGCGCTCGATCAACCTTTTGGCTTCCTTCTTTGACCGCTTGATCTTCGGCTTCCTATGTGCTCACTCGACCTTCTTCGCTCGCTTGATCTCCGACTTCCTCTGTGCTCACTTGACCTTTCAACTTCATTCTTCGCTCACTTGATCTTCGGCTTCCTCTATCTCTTCGAGTTCACCAATACCCAAAAGACATGTTTATTTGGAAGAGCGGACCAATTACAATAGATGTTGCATATTAAAATTATATCAGAGAGGCCCCTTTTTTTAAAAAAATCATACAATAGACTCATTATTTACGGAAATCACATAGGAGAGTCTATACCCACAGGGAGGTCCCCACATGCCACGTCACTACCTTAATTCGTAATCGCAACTTTCGAAAACTCCCACAACCGCAACCCTTTGGCTTCACAATATAACATTATCGATGCCCCTATTTCCGACAGATGCGATATTCCAATAAGATTCTCTTGATAACTCAATCGGGTCCACAACTTATATCGCAATCGGCAGTTGGGTTCACAAGACTTATCGCAATCGGTAGTCCGACGGTGTCAACCCTTTTGAATTTTGTGATTCAATGGATGCAATATTTAGTTAAGCCATGATATAATGGTGGAGTGGATCTGCAAATGCTATCGCAATCGCATTTTTCAAGTGGCATTCCTTTGTAGTACATAACTTCCAATGCGGATGCAATATACTATTAAAGCATGTTATAATGGTGTAGCGGGTCCACAATAATATTGCAATCGCAGTTTTTAATGTGACATCCATTTATGAATTGCGATATGAAAGTTCCAATGGGTGAATGCGATATTGCATTGGCTGTTACCATAAACTGTTCGGGTCTGTGTATTATATCGCAATCCGAGATTTCAGTGTAACAAGACTCGTGATTGTAA
Source organism: Pinus taeda (assembly GCA_000404065.3). Taxonomy (NCBI): domain Eukaryota; kingdom Viridiplantae; phylum Streptophyta; class Pinopsida; order Pinales; family Pinaceae; genus Pinus; species Pinus taeda. The sequence goes on along the minus strand of APFE030401829.1, from coordinate 26,206 downwards.
TAGAATCGTCAGGTCTACAAAGCTCCTCCGATTTCACTATTTTCCTCCTTTAGCACTTACTCTTGGGTATATGCGATAGGTGTTGTTGTTCTTCCCTTTAGCACTTACCTTTGGGCATATGGGATATGCTCGGATAAGTCTTCCTCTGACTTCCGATAACTCTTGTTCTTGTCTTCCGATGGCTTCCCTGATGGCTTTCGATGAACTCTTCCTCTCACTTTTTGGCTTCACGATGGATTCTCATGGCTTCCAATGACCTCTTCCTCTTACGCTTTGGCTTCATGATGGCTTCCAATAAACTTCTTCCGATGAACTCTTCCAATAGCTCTTCTTTGACTACTCCTGATATTGACTTCCAATGGATTCCAATGTCTTTCCAATGGCTTCCTTGATGGCTTCGCTCCTTGGCTTCTTTCTCCTGTTTCTTCACGGATCTGCTCTGCTTCTCCTTGGCTTCATATCATCATTTAGTATCCTAGAATATTGCCATATTGACATCAATGACAATCTAGATAAAAAATCTCCCCCTTTGTCATTGATGGCAATATTCTTCTTCTCTCCCCCTTCGACATCAATGGCAAAGGAGTGCTCAAGGACTCCCCATGTCGAACTCCTCCCCCTATCAAACTACTTATGTTCTTTATGAATAGTAGATCTTCATGGGTATGTTACTCCCCCTGTCATAGCGCTCTTCTTTTTACTCAAGATAGAAGGATTGATGCCTTATCATCAACTAGCACATTATCCCTTCTTCATGTCTCAAAAAAAAACTACTTTATCATGGCTTCAACAATGCTTAAAGATGCTCCACTTCAATGCTTCCAAACAGATTGCAAATAGCCACACACCAAATGTTCAAGTCCAAATTTTTAGGCTTCAATCCACATTCTATTGTCTCCATAGTCAGAATTAAGAGGCCTTCATAGTCCGAATAAAGAGAAAATGCCATTGAAATTGTCCTTCTTGCTATCTCGCTTCAGATCTGAGCTCCTTTGTATCTCTGTGCTTCTCCTTAAGTTAGTGAGCTATATTTGACTGCACAACATTCTCCTTTCTATAGTCCTTTTGATGAGCCATATTTTCCTTGTGTTCTTGTAAAAGTCTCTACAAGTTATCTCCACTAGTAGATTTTGATATCCAATCTGTGATTGTCTTTTAAATTCATTTTACTAATTGGCATCCTTTTGCAATGCTTCAGTTTTGTTAGATGCTGCCAACTACTCTTGCTTCAAGCTTCATTCCCATATGTATCTATTTGTTTCAAGCTTGCCTCTATTTGTGTCCATAATTTACCTATTCTCACATTAAATCCCTTAGTCGAGACATAAACTTTTGTAATAATAGCAACATAGTTATTTTCCCTATTTCTCTAGTATTAGATGACCTTCTCTGTTGCTCCAATTTATACTTAGTGATCAAGTGGAAAACATCTTCAACAACAGTCCAAAGAATGGTTACAATATCATGTTCTTCAACATAGTGCTCCTGAGAAATGATCTATCAAAGAATGATAGTTAATATAGCTCATCAAGGATTTCATAAGGACCCTTTCACGAATAGCTTCTGCAATAATGATCAAGAATCATAGGCTCCCCCTAATTGTATGCATCATCTCTTTTGGCAGAGTCTTCCCATCAAATTCTTAGATTGTCAAAGATCAGGCCAATAACATGTGTTGTTGGCTAGAGAGTTCAAGGGACTTTCAAATTGTATTTGTTTCCTTCTCCATACTTGTGTAACTTGCTAGATACCATGTTGAAACTAGGAGCATCAACATTTCTTTCTGACTTCCTCATATCCTTGTTGTTTGAAGAATTATCATTCTTGCTTGAGGATTCACCTGCATACCCGAGACCTAATTTATCAAATGGACATCTTTGATGGTTGAGCATGTCATCCAAGGCTTGAGAGCTCTTCAAGGTTTTGCCCATCCCTTCAACCTTTTTCCTGAGTGAGACAATATCTTCTTCCAATATTTCACAATCATTATTCTTCTTAGCAAGTTGTTTCTCAATCTCTTCCTTCATACGTATTGCTTCATTTGCTTCTAATTTAAGGGAGATGATATCTGACTTCATTTTGAAGATTTCTTCATTTTCCTTTGCTAGACTGCTCTCCATTTCTTCCTTGATCCTTGTAGCTTTAGAAGGTTGATGTTAGATTTTAATTTGAATATTTCTCCATCCTTTGATTTTAGTTGACATATCATGGTGTTTCTCTCCTTTTCTGCTTCATCAACCTATCCTTCTATGATTTCCAATGCTTCCATTGTCTTCTTAGCTCCTTGTGCTAACTTTCTTGCTTCTTGTAGTTGAGATTTGAGAGAGGAGACCTCTACCTTGTACTGACCAATATCGTCTTCAAGTTTGTTCAAGCTCTTGTGCCTTTGTTCAAATTGACTTGACAAGGTATCTTCCCGTTTCTTTGCTTTATCCAATTGATTTGTCATGGATATGACTTCTTCATGATGCTTTTTTTTGCTTTGATAAAATTCCTTCTTAAGCTTGGCAAGCTCTTCATCCCTTTCTTGTACTTGAAGCTCGACAAGGTCAACTTTCTTCCTTGTTTGGTCTTGGTCACTAGGTAGTGCTTTCTTCTTAAGTTCCTCATTTTCCTTTTTCAAATTGATAATCTCTTCCATGGCAGCCATAAGTTTAGTGAGGGGATCTTCTACAAAATATTTTTCATTCTCTTCATCTTATAGGTATTCTTTAGCCTTGATGTTATCATTCTTATTTTCAACTTCTATGATGGGTTCTGTATTTCGTTCTTGGTTTCCATCATCTTCTCGACTAGTGGTCATGGTCAATGCTCCTTTTGAGTGAAGGTCATGAAGTTTGTCCCATATACCCTTTGCTGACGAAAATTTTCCTAAATTGTTCTTTATAGAATCAGGTAGCCCATTCAAGATTGCCTTCATTGCTTTTGCATTGTACTCCTTGGATTCTCCATCCATCATGCTATCAACAATCACTAATTTCCAGATTTCAATGCCTTGAGTCTTTAAGAAATTCCTCATCCTTGCTTCCCATGTATTAAAGTTTCCATTGAACCATGGAGCCTCATCAAATTGATTGTCTTCTATTTCAATGGTAGAGGAAGACACATCTTTAGGAGGATTAGAGACTTTCTTCCTTAGCTTTGTCATTTGTGTTCTAAAGATCAACCTTCAAGCGGTTAGGCTTTGAGTGAAGGTACTCGTTCTGATACCAATTGTTGGAAATACTGAGAGGGGGGTGAATCAATATTTCTTTTCAATTGTTATTTTTACCAATTAAATCATTTATAATTAGAACACAAAATGAACAATAAGAATAGATGCTCTTATACATATAATCTTTACAATAAATCAGATACAATATATATAAGGCTCCAACATGTTGTCAAGCACCAACTTGGACTTTTTGTGAGGCTCCAACCTCCAGGGCACCAACCCTATCTTGTCAAGGCACCAACCTTGGATTTAGGAGCACCAACTCCAAAGACACCAAGCCTTTCAATTCTGAGGCACCAACCTTAGATTTAGGAGCACCAACTCCAAGGACACCAAGCTTTCCAATTCAGAGGCACCAACGATTTAGGAGTACCAACTCCAAGGACACCAAGCCAACCAATTCTGAGGCACCAACCCCAAGGGCTCCGACCCTATCTTGTCAAGATATGTTTGGTAGTAATTCTCTACTCCCAAAATCTTCTTCACTGAATTCTGTCAATCTACAGCTTCACTGTAGTCTCCATGCTACATCATCAATGACGACCTGTCTTCATATGAAGGAGTCTTCACAACTCTTCATATTGTCCACACAGAGTCTACAAAGTTATCACATGATGATATTAAATAGTCATCATGATCGCCAACAATGTTCCCAAGATCTACTGATGCTTTTCAACAAGGTATCTTTGATAAGTTGCACTAAGCCCTCAATATCTTCACAAAGGAAATTCTTTGTTTTCAACCCTCTATTCTTTACTGTTGTGGTAATTGTTTCAGGCGTGACTGCTTCGCACTGTTCTTTCTATCGCGATCTCTTACTTCCCAGAAACAATTTCACATACGCTTCAATGCTGGTGCCGGCTACTGTGCCCTTCAAACGATGTCAGATGAAACTTTCTTTTTCCCTTCACAGAATTGTTCTTCAGATTGCGTTATGTACCTGATTAATTCATCATCATTCTGAGCCTTTCAAAGTTTAACCTGATCAACAGAGTTGCCCGTCCTTCGACTTCCTTCTTTCCTGTTGGACCTTTGACTTCCTCCTATTCTGTTGGACCTTCGGCTTCCCCCTGTCCAGTTGTACCTAATGTTTGCTCTGTTTCTTCCAGTTTTCTTCTTGTGAACTTTCCTTGTTCTCTGTTATAGATGCCTGATACACTTGACCTTTGGCTTCCTTTTTCGCTCGCTTGATCTTCGGCTTCCTCTGTGCTCACTCGACCTTTTGGCTTCCTTCTTCAATCGCTTGATCTTTAGCTTCCTCTGCGCTCACTCAACCTTCTTCGCTCACTTGATCTTCGGCTTCCTATGTGCTCACTCGACCTTGCCGCTTCCTTCTTCACTCGCTTGATCTTCAGGTCCCGATCTTCAGCTTTCTTTGTCTCTTCGAATTCACCAATACTCAAAAGACACGTTCATTTGGAAGAGTGGACGAATTACAATAGATGTTGCATATTAAAATTATATCAAAGAGGCCCCTTTTTTTTAATATTCATATAATAAACTCATTATTTACGGAAATCACATAGGAGAGGCTATACCCACAAGGTGGTTCCATATGCCACGTCACTACCTCAATTCGCAATCGCAACTTTCGAAAACTTCCGCAATCACAACCCTTTGGCTTCACAATATAACATTGTCAATGCCCTTATTTCCGACGAATGCGATATTCCAATAAGCTTCTTTCGATAACTCAATCGGGTCCACAATTTATATCACAATTGGCGGTCGGGTTCACAAGGCTTATTGCAATCGACAGTCCGACGGTGTCAACCCTTTTGAACTTTGCAATTCAACGGATGCGATATTTAGTTAAGCCATGCTATAATGGTGTAACGGGTCCGCAATGCTATCGCAATCGTAGTTTTCAAGTGGAATTCCTTTGTAATACATAACTTCCAATGCAGATGCGATATACTATTAAATCATGTTATAATGGTGTAGCGGGTCCACAATAATATCGCAATCACAATTTTTAATGTGACATCCATTTATGAATTGTGATATGAAAGTTCCAATGGGCGAATGTGATATTGCATTAAGGTTGTTACCATAAACTATTCGGGTCTGTGTATTATATCGCAATCGAGGATTTCAACGTAACAAGACTCGTGATATGGTGGATGTGATATTTCAATAGAGGTGTATTGTAACATAGTCGTCAAATCCGCAAAGCTCCTCCGATTTCACAGTTTTCCTCCTTTAGCACTTACTCTTGGGTATATGCGATAGGTGTCATTGTTCTTCCCTTTAGCACTTACCTTTGGGCATATGGGATATGCTCTGATAAGTATTCCTTTGACTCCCAATAGCTCCTGTTCTTGACTTTCAATGGCTTCCCTGATGGCTTTTGATGAACTCTTCCTCTCACTTTTTGGCTTCATGATGGCTTCTCGTGGCTTCCAATGACTCTTCCTCTTACGCTTTGGCTTCATGATGGCTTCCTATAAACTGCTTCCAATGAACTCGTCAGATAGCTCTTCTTTGACTGCTCATGTTCTTGACTTCCAATGGCTTCCCTGATGGCTTTGCTCCTTGGCTTCTTACTCCTATTTCTTCACGGATATGCTATACTTCTCCTTGGCTTCATATCATCATTTAGTATCCTAGAATATTTCCATATTGACAGCAATGACAATCTAGATCAACAAAGACAAGTAAGCCACTGAACTAAGCCACGAAATCAACAAAAAGTGATCTCCAAACATCCTTCTTCAAACCACCTTAGTTTTGATACCGTGTTGGAAAATCAATGTGATTGTAGATTAAAATTGATTCTCCTTACTTGCTAATTACTTGTGTTATTTGTTGGTTGTTTATTATTTAGTTTTACATCTTCATCGATCAATTATCAAAAACATGAAGATCACAAAAACTCAAGAACACAAGAATTAGGCTCCATGACAGGGCAAAACCCCACAACTAAGGAAAAACCAGACAATCATCTTCTTATAGAAACAGATCAAAAATGAGACCTCCAAGACCCAAAGACCAAGACCTCTTCTAAGAACCAAGTGAGTGCTCAAAAAGTCTTCATCAATCAAGTCAAAGATGATCAAACTTATCAAAATCTACTCCAAATCAAAGTTTTGGTCCTCCATCTCAGGGTTGCACATCAGACCTACAATACTGAACTTCCTGCAATTATCCGCACTTGTGAGAGAATCCAAGCATGAAATCAGATTTTTGTTTTCTTTATCTTTCTCTTATTCTCTTGATCTTCATTCTTCTTGCTTCCTCCGTACTTCAGACCAAACTTATGACGTTTGTCTAAATGAGTCGAAGTTTCTTCCTTTAAATACCCTTCTCAAGAGGTCAAATATGTAGAAATTAATGTGTAGATATAAAATTGCTCATGAAATTTTCTAAATCACAAGACTTGAAGCTACTCTACTCATCTATGGAAGTTAATTCAACATCTAAAACAAGAATCGTTGACATGCAAAAGGAAACATCACACATACACAAAGATATATCTAGGGGAAAGCTACTCAAAACCCCTTACTATATGTATTGCATTAATTAGAGAATAGAGAAGAAATACAATGCTTGCTCAACCCTGAGCACACCTTGCTATATTTCAATAGAGGCATATTGTAACAGCATCGTCAGGTCTACAAATCTCCTCTGATTTCACAGTTTTCCTCCTTTAGCACTGACTCTTGGGTATATGTGATAGGTGTCGTTGTTCTTCCCTTTAGCACTTACCTTTGCGCATATGGGATATGCTCTGATAAGTCTTCCTTTGACTTCTAATAGCTCTTGTTCTTGACTTCCAATGGCTTCACTGATGGCTTTCGATGAACTGTTCCTCTCACTTTTTGGCTTCACGATGGCTTCTCGTGGCTTCCAATTACCTCTTCCTCATACGCTTTGGCTTCATGATGGCTTCCAATAAACTGCTTCTGATGAACTCTTCCAATAGCTCTTCTTTGATTGCTCTTTTTCTTGACTTCCAATGGCTTCCCTGATGGCTTTTCTCTTTGGCTTCTTGCTCCTGTTTCTTCACGGATCTACTATGCTTCTCCTTGGCTTCATATCATCATTTAGTGTCCTAGAATATTTCCATATTGACATCAATGACAATCTAGATCAACAAAGACAAGCGGGCCACTAAACTAAGCCACAGAACCAACAAAAAGTGATCTCCAAACATCCTTCTTCAAACCACCTTAGCGCTAATACCATGTTGGAAAATCAATGTGATTGTAGATTAAAATTGATTCTCCTTACTTGATAATTAATTATGTTATTTGTTGGCTGTTTATTATTTAGTTTTACATCTTCATCAAGCAATTATCAAAAACATGAAGATCACAAAAACTCAAAGAACACAAGACTTAGGCTCCATGCCAAGGCAAAACCCCACAATTGGGGAAAAATAGAAAATCATCTTCTTATAGAATCAAATCAAAAATGAGACCTCCAAGACCCAAAGACCAAGACCTCTTCTAAGAACCAAGTGAGTGCTTAAAAAGTCTTCATCAATCAAGTCAAAGTTTACCAAGTCAAAGATGATCAAACTTATCAAAATCTACTCCAAATCAAAGTTTTGGTCCTCCATCTCAGCGTTGCACATCGGACCTGCGATATTGAGCTTCCTGCAATTATCCACACGTGTGAGAGAATCCAAGCATGAAATCAGATTTTTTTTCTTTATCTTTCTCTTGTTCTCTTGATCTTCGTTCTTCTTGCTTCCTCAATACTTCAGACCAAACTTATGACGTTTGTCTAAATAAGTCGAGTTTTCTTCCTCTAAATACCCTTCTCAAGAGGTCAAATATGTAGAAATTAATGTGTAGATTTAACACTGCGCATGAAATTTACTAAATCACAAAACTTGAAGCTACTCTACTCATCTACGGAAGTTAATTCACCATCTAAAACAAGAATCATTGACATGCAAAAGGAAACATTACACATACACAAAGATATATCTAGGGGAAAGCAATTGCTCAAAACCCCTTACTATATTTATTGCATTAATCAGATAATAGAGAAGAAATACAATGCTTGCTCAAGCCTGAGCACGCCCTGTGGTATTTCAATAGAGGCGTATTGTAACAAAATCATCAGGTCCGCAAATCTCTTTCGATTTCACTGTTTTCCTCTTTTAGCACTTACTCTTGGGTATATGCGATAGGTTTCGTTGTTCTTCCCTTTAGCACTTGCCTTTGGGCATATGGGATATGCTCCAATAAGTCTTCCTTTGACTTCCGATAGCCCCTGTTCTTGACTTCCGATGGCTTCCTTAATGACTTTCAATGAACTCTTCCTCTCACTTTTTGGCTTCACGATGGCTTCTCGTGGCTTCCAATGACCTATTCCTCTTACGCTTTGGCTTCATGATGGCTTCTGATAAAACTGCTTCCGATGAACTCTGCCAATAGCTCTTCTTTGATTGCTCCTGTTCTTGACTTCTAATGGCTTCCAATGTCTTTCCAATGGCTTCCCTGATGGATTTACTCATTGGCTTCTTGCTCCTGTTTCTTCACGGATCTGCTCTACTTCTCCTTGGCTTCATATCATCATTTAGTATCCTAGAATATTGCCATATTGACATCAATGACAAACTAGATCAACAAAGACAAGCAAGCCACTAAACTAAGCCACAGAACCAACAAAAAGTGATCTCCAAACATCCTTCTTCAAACCACCTTAACTCTAATACCGTGTTGGAAAATCAATGTGATTGTAGATTAAAATTGATTCTCCTACTTGTGTTATTCGTTGGTTGTTTATTATTTAGTTTTACATCTTCATCAAGCAATTATCAAAAACATGAAGATCACAAAAACTCAAAGAACAAAAGAATTAGGCTCCATGCCAGGGCAAAACGCCATAATTGGGGAAAAACCAAACAATCATCTTCTTATAGAATCAGATCAAAAATGAGACCTCCAAGACCCAAAGACCAAGACCTCTTCTAAGAACCAAGTGAGTGCTCCAAAAGTCTTCATCAATCAAGTCAAAGTTCACCAAGTCAAAGATGATCAAACTTATCAAAATCTACTCCAAATCAAAGTTTTGGTCCTCCATCTCAGGGTTGCACATCGGACCTGCAATACTAAGCTTCCTGCAATTATCCAAAAACCCTAGCTTTGCACGTGTGAGAGAATCCAAGCATGAAATCAGATTTTTTTCTTTATCTTTCTCTTGTTCTCTTGATCTTCCTTCTTCTTGCTTCCTCCATATTTCAGACCAAACTTATGACGTTTGTCTAAATGAGTCGAAGTTTCTTCCTTTAAATATCCTTCTCAAGAGGTCAAATATGTAGAAATTAATGTGTAGATTTAAAACTGCTCAAGAAATTTACTATATCACAAGACTTGAAGCTACTCTACTCATCTACGGAAGTTAATTCACCATATAAAACAAAAATCATTGACATGCAAAAGGAAACATCACACATACACAGAGATATATCTAGGGGAAAGCAACTGCTCAAAACCCCTTACTATATGTATTGCATTAATCAGAAAATAGAGAATAAATACAATGCTTGCTCAAGCCTAAGCACACCCTGTAATTGTATATATTATCTATCTGTGTGGCTAGTTGAACCTGGCCCAGCACTTAGCCAATTTCAAGCCTTCCCAAGCTCCTATTTCCTTGCATTGTTCCCTTGGGAAATTGCCCCTATTATTTAGGAATTTCACACAAAGGAATTGCGCAATTACCATAGACCAATCCTCTCACTGCATGGACCACCTGTACAACTTGGATTAGTTTACAATTGATTGTACATTGCCCTTGAACTCCAATCTCAAATGGGTATCTCAAATTCTCTGCATGCAACAATTATTTTGGGTTGATTGATCAGTTAACTAGTTAATCACTCAGTGTGGTTGAAGTTACACACCCACAACTTGACCTCCACTAGTTCTTATGACAATTAGAACTAGTTAAACTAACAATGACTCGAATTAACTTAAATAGATTGCTACAAATTAGCAATCAATCATGTAGAACTAAACTCAAGTGTCTCCAACTCGAATCTATTAAGTTAACTGAGTGACAACAGCCATGTCACCTCAGTTAACTACCTCCAAGTATTCCACTGAAATTGAAATTCGAATTTTAATTTAGTTTGACCAAGACAAAGTCAAAACTAGATTTTCTTGTTGCATTTTCAAAACTCCCTCTCTTCAATAAAGGGATTATCAGATAGCCCAATCCTGCTTCTATGGAACTTGAATTTGCCTCTTGACAAAGCCTTTGTTAAAATATCTGCATCTTGTTCTTCTGTCGGAATGTACTACAACAACATAATCTATCTTTGCACACAACCTCGTAGATGTTGATACCAGATGTCGATATGCTTAGATCAATCATGAAATAATGGATTCTCAAAGAGTTTGATACAACTATGATTGTCACAGTAAATAACTGTAGGATCCATCTTCTTACCAAATAACCCAACAAGAATCTTTTTCATCCAGAGAACCTCACATGTTGTTTGACTTGCAGCGATGTACTCTACTTTTGTTGAGTTGGGTGTCACAGATCTCTGCTTCTTGTTGTACCAAGAAACCGGTGTTTACCCAACACTGAAAATTCCTCCTGAAGTGCTCTTCTTGTCTGATGGACTCCCTACCCAAATATGCATCTGTGAAGCCTTGCAGCGTCACTTCCTCTATTTGTTTGTACCAAAGACCAAACTGAGTAGTACCTCTAAGGTACCTCAACAAATGTTTTGTTGTCTTCCAATACAGTTTGGTTGGCTTAACCATTGCTTGACTAAGTTGGTGAAATGCATAAGACATGTTTGGTCGTGTGTTCACCAAATACATAAGTGAAACCACAAGTTGCCTATAAATGGTAGCACCCACTACTTTACCTGAAGTAGCATCCTCTTTCCTCTAGTTTCCTGCTAGAGGAGTCTCCATGGGTTTGCACCTGTCCATGTGGAACCTCTGAAGTATATCTTTGGCATACTTGCCCTGAGAGACAAATAGTTCCTTGTCTCCTTGTCATACTTTCGAACCAAGGAAGTAGTGCATGAGGCGCATGTCCTTCATCTCGAACTCTCTTACAAGGTCCTCCTTGCAAGATCGACCAATTGCTCATCACCAATAAGGATCAAGTCATCGACATATAAAATAATAATCAATAGTTTACCCTCTACCACAATGTGATAAAGGTTTTCATCTGCTTCACTTTTGGTGAAGCCCAAGCCGGTGAGATAGCTATCGATCTTGGTATACCAAGCACGGGGTGTTTGCTTGAGTCCATACAATGCTCACTTGAGTCTGCACACATGTGACTCTCTATCAAAGGTCTCAAACCCCTTTATCTGCTTAGTATACACCTCCTCCTCAATAAATCCAATGAGAAATGTTGTCTTCACATCCATCTAGTGGATCTTCCACCCCATCAACGCTATAATTGACCTGTTGGATGAGTACCTTGCTACTGGAGCAAAGATCTCCTCATAGTCAATTCCCTCCACCTGAGAAAACCCCTTAGACACAAATATGGCATTGTGTTTCTCTATGCTACTGTCTGCTACATGCTTTACCTTATAAAGCCATCTCAAACCAACCACTGATTTGTCTATCGGTCTTGGGACCACTTCCCAAACATTGTTTTTGACAATAGAATCATATTCCTCTACCATAGCATCAACCCATATTGGTTGCTCTATAGCTTCCTCGAACGAGGATGGCTTTGTCTCTACAAGCTCGCTCATCATAGCCATGTGGCCAGTGTATCGATCCGGTGACCTCCTTTGCCTGCGTTATGATGTGGGTGTTCCCATATTCTCTCTAGCATCCTATAATAATCTATCAGCTTCCCTGCTTTGCTTCCTTCTATGGATGTCTCTACTTGAGTGGATGTCTCTGCTTGAGTGGATGTCTCCACTCTCTACTCCTCTACTTGTGGTTGCTCCACAACTCCCTGAGGTTCTTCCTTTGGAGCCAAAAGCTCTTGATCAGGCAGTAATTGAAGCTCCCTCGCAAGAGAACACCTCATTTCTTTCTTCTCATCAAACCTCACATCATGTTTGACAATTGTCATCCTTAGGAATGCAAAGTACACCCGATAGTTGTGAGGTGTATCTATGTGCCCCACAAAGATGCCCAACTTTGTTGCCGGCTCTAGCTTTTTCCTTGCTTTCTTGGAAACATGACGGTAAATTGATGATCCAGAGATCCTGAAGTGTGACACGTATGGTTTCCTCCCTGAAAAAGCTTCCACTGGTAAAATCATGCCAAGAATCCTGTGAGGACTCATGTTTTGCAAATAGACCGGTGTGTCGCATGCTTCATCCCACAAGTGTAGAGGTAGGCTTTGGTCATGCAACATTGGTTGTGCTACTCCCACACTACTTTTGTTCTTCCTCTCAGCCACCCATTCTGTTGTGGGTTATGGGGTGCTGCCAACTCTCGTCGAATGCCTTCCTTTGCACATAAATTTTTAAACTCATTCAACACATACTCACCATCGTTATCACTCATGAGAACCTTCACTTTCTTGTCGGTCTCTTTCTCAACAAGTGCTTTAAACTCAACAAATTTGGAGAATGTATGGTATTTCTTCTGCATGAAGTAGATCCAGCACTTCTGTGGGAAATCATCTACAAATATCACATAATACATGTGCTTGGAAGTCGAGGTTGTCGAGAAAGGTCCACAAACATCAGAGTGCATCCTTTCAAAAACTGCAAGTGCCATGTTGTCCTGATCATTGAAGGTGGATTTTGTGTACTTCCCCAATGTACACCCTTTGCATGTATCTTGCTACTCTAGTGCTCTTTTGGGGAGGCCTGTAGAAATATGTTGCATGATCTTCAAATCGCCATGATGCAAATGCCCAAGTCTTCTATGCCATAATTCGTCGGCATCTCGACTCTACACTTCCTCTGCTTTTGTGCTCAATGTTGCACAGTCTTCCACATCTATTTTGTAGAGGTTCTTCACTCGAATCCTGATCTGTTTCACTTGTCCCGTGGCGATATGTCTCAAGAAAGCCTTCCCTTTGTTGAATATCACATCGTAGCCACGGTCTTCCAACACAACTACAGAAGCTAATTTCTTCTTCATACCCTGTACAAACATCACATCCTTGCGCCGGAGAGGAGGGTCAAACTCCCTTTGAAAAGTAATTGTACCAATATTAGTTGTGTTATACTTTCCATCATCTCCCATCTCGATGTGCATCTGGAGATCCTTCTCCTCCAAGTCACTGAAAAAATATTTGTTGTTTGTCATCGGAATGAGGCACCGTTGTCAAGATACCACACACTACCCATCATTGTGCTTAACATGCATGCAATGAGGGTAAAATCAAGTTCAAACTGTGAAGCTAAGGTTTCACCAGCTGCCCCTCCTAAGGTCTTCTTTCTTTCTTTTTGTGTGGACACTTTGTTACATAGTGCCCAAATTCATGACAATAAAAGCACTTGATTCTAGACTTGCCCCCTTGATTCGAATCTGCGTTGGATTGAGATTTCTTCCCTTTCCCTTTCTTTGCCTTTCTAGCTAAGGCACATTTCTCCTCATCCTCACCCTTGGATGAGGTCTCATCTTTGGTGCTCCACCCTATCTCCTCCTGTACCAAATCGAACCACAAACATTCCCAATTTGGTAGCTTCTCCCTCCTGTTCACCGAATTTTGGTAGTTGTGCCATCTCTTGGGAAGGCCTGGAAGGGATAGGCTCACCAAATCAAACTCTGCTACAATAACACCAACTTGACCAGGTTCATCATGACATTGTGTAAACCTGCTCAATTCTCCTCATCCTCACCCTTGGATGAGGTCTCATCTTTGGTGCTCCACCTTATCTCCTCCTATACCAAATCGAACCACAAACGTTCCCAATTTGGTAGCTTCTCCCTCCTATTCACCAAATTTTGGTAGTTGTGCCATCTCTTGGGAAGGCCTGGAAGGGATAAGCTCACCAAACCTCTGCTACAATAACACCAACTTGACCAAGTTCATCATGACATTGTGTGAACCTGCTCAGGTACTGTGAAATGGTCACGTTCCTCTACATCTTGATATTTCAAAGTTTGTCCTTGAGTGTCAATTTCTTGTGGTCACAACTATTATGGAACAAATCTATCAGCGCTTGCCACATTGCATACAAAGTCTCTTTCCCGTCGAGATTAGAGACAATATGATATCGTACTCCCTCCAATATGATCATCCTCGCCTTCGAAACACACTTCTTCCATTATGCTAGATTCTAAGCATCATCTACTGTTGGTTTCGGAATATCATTAACAATGAATTCCTTCAACCCATTACCCTCCAGTACTGCCTCCATTTGATCATTCCATGCAACATAATTCAAGCTTCCCTCGAGGGCATACTCAAACCTTGGTCCATTGAAATCCATCTTCTCAGTCTTGAAGAAATCCTGCAACCTTGAACCTACTGCAATGACAACTTCGAAATATCTAGTCTGCAATGATTCCAGCGCTGATACCATGTAAAAATTAATGTGTAGATTCAAAATTGTTCATGAAATTTACTAAATCACAAGACTTGAAGCTACTATATTCGTATATGGAAGTTAATTCACCATCTAAAACAAAAATCATTGACATGTAAAAGGAAACATCACACATACACAGAGATTTATATAAGGGAAAGCAACTGCTCAAAACCCCTTATTATATGTGTTGCATTAATCAGAGAATAGAGAAGAAATACAATGTTTGTTCAAATGTGAGCACACCCTACAACTGTACAAACTTTCTCCCTGTCCAACTGACTGAACCTAGCCCAACACTTGGTCAATTTCAAGCTTTCCCAAGCTCCTATTTCCTTGCATTGTTCCCTACGAAAATTGCCCCTCTTATTTAGGAACTTCACACCGAGGAATTGCAAAATTACCATAGGTCAATCCTCTAACTGCATGCACAACCTGTACAACTTCGATTAGTTTACAATTGATAATACTCTACCCTTGAACTCCAATCTCAATTGGATAACTCAATTTCTCCACATACAACAATTATTTTGGGTCGATTGATCAGTTAATTGGTTAATCACTTAATGTGGTCGAAGTTACACACCCACAACTTGACCTCCACTAGTTCTTCTGACAATTAGAACTAGTTAAACTGACAATAACTCAAATTCACTGAAATAGATTGCTACAAATTAGCAATCACTCATGTAGAATTGAATTCGAGTGTCTCCCACTTGAATTTACTGAGTTAACTCAGTAACAAAGGTCATGTCACCTCAGTTAACTACCTTCAAGTATTTTACTAAAATTGAAATTCAAATTTTAATCTAGTTGGACCACCCGCAAATATCATAGGACAATCCTGTGACTGCATGCACCACCTATACAACTTGGATTAGTTTACAATTGATAGTACATTGCCCTTGAACTCCAATACTCGGTAACTCAAATTCTCCGCATGCAACAATTATTTTGGGCTGATTGATCAATTAATTGGTTGATCACTCAATGTGGTTGAAGTTACACGCCCACAACTTGACCTCCATTGTTCTTTTGACAATTAGAACTAGTTAAACTGACAATAACTCAAATTAATTGAAATAAATTGCTACAAATTAGCAATTAATCATGTAGAACTGAACTCAAATGTCTCCAACTCGAATTTACTGAGTTAACTGAGTAACAAGAGCCATGTCACCTCAATTAACTACCTCCAAGTATTCCACTGAAATTGAAATTCGAATTTTAATCTAGGTTGACCAAGGCAAAGTCAAAACTAGATTTTCTTGTTGCATTTTCAACATAATAAGTCTCTCCTGGACCGACTTTTCACTAAAAGGGAGGGTCGACATGGTCTTGAGGGTCATTCTATTTTTCTAGACCCAAATGGGTCTTATACATATGACAAAGACTCCCTTTGACTCATTGAACCCTAGGAACATGAAAAACATGCTTGACTTAGACTTGAGCCTAAAACCTATGCTTAAATAAAATTCATTTTATTTTATACAAATTTATAAATAATTACAAAAATAAATATAAAGACCAAGTCTAGTTGCTTTTCCAACATGTTCCACCAATCATATATTATATCTTCCATCTGCTTTCCGCTAAAGAAAATATGCATTGATTATCTCGCCATTTTGTTACCAGCATTTGATACAAATGATCAATCCATCAATCCAAATTCTAATAGCATCTTCTGAATCATCTAAATTGTCTAAATCAAGTATATATCCATTTGAACTAGATGGCATTAAGTCATCTTCAACCTTGGTATATTTTTGAGCCAGTTTTAGAACGAGTTTTACTTATGCTTGGCCGAATAAAATCAGGAAATAATACTGAAACTTCTGTTAAAGAGACAATGGAATTTTTAAGATGCAATTTTGACGGGTTTTTTCGAATGGTTTCATTTAAGAGATTTTTAATTTAATTTTCTTCCATTTCTCCTCCACTTCAAAAAAAAATACTGGAAACTAGTTCATTAGCAGTCATTTAACGAAAACCCTGACATAAATCAACAGCACTAGTAGAAAGGGAATCTTCAGAGCTTAACGACATGGGACGAATACCTAATGTTTCTGCATAATGATGTGTTTGCATCTTATTCTAGTTTTGAGAGTGAATAGCATTCTCTTAAAATATGTTATAATTGGTGCGCTGATCTTTCTGCCTTATTGCTTTTGGCTATAGTGATAGCATTATATAGTGTTTAGAGATATTTAAATGTTAGATATGTATAATAAGCACTAGTGCTTTTGTTGTAATCCGTAAATACATTTTTCTTCTTGTAGAATAAGAGTGTATTAAAAGCTTCTTTTCCTCCAAATATAGAAATAAACAGAAAACCAAAATCTCTCATTTTAAACTCTAAATCGAATTACCTAGGTCAAGGCCATCGTGCAAATTACTCAGCAAATAGATTATCGAGCTACTAAGGAAAACTCTGCCCTCATCTCATTTCGTCCGGCATAAGCAAAAGAGAATTAAAAATCTAAAGAGCAAATTAGCCAATGAAGTGAACCAATAGAGGAGATCGTCATATATATCCATTCACCACATTGAAGGTTATTTTTGACCAAATAAAAGGCTCCCTAGAGACGTGGAGACGTGAGAGTGAACTTCAAAATATTTTCGACATTCCTGAAGCCATATCAATTTCACCACATTGAAGGTTGTTAAAAATGGATTAACCACAAACCTACGGAGTCTACATCCAGTATACGATATTCATGTGCAACAACCCTTTGCTTTGCAAACCCGTCTCAATCAGAATGCTCGTTCAATCAACTAGGTCAAAGTCACCATTAAAATTCTCAGCACAGAAAATATCTGGATACTGAAAAATGAGTAACCTCTAACTCTGCCCATCTAGAATCTCATCTCGTTTCAATGAGCAGAGAGAAGAAAGCAATGGAGTAATAAAAGAAAATCAAAAGAAATGGAGTAATAAGATAAAATCAAGCTCAAACAATAGAGGAGATTGTCGCATCTTCATTTTCAGCACATTGAAGGCTGCTTTCGACAAAATAAAGCCCTGGGCAAGCTTAAAACCACTGACTACTTGTCCAATGAAACACTTAGAATAGACCTTACAGGCAACGAGATATATAAGCATTTACAAAAAAAATCTTAGGGAAATTAAAACTTATAGACATCAACACTAATCGAATTTTACCATTTCAAAGCCAACTGGAAATGACCAATTTGACTTAACACAATGTCGAAGTGGGAAAAATCAGCTTTATCATGCAACCATTTATCAGACCTTGAATTTAAACATATTGAAGGCTGCATGTGACCAAATAAAGAGCTCCCAAGGCAAGCATATAACTGACTACTTGTCCATTAAAACAATTGGAATATTCCTCTCTGACAACGAGATAAATAAGCATTTACAAAAAAGTTCTTAAAGCAATTAAACTTATAAGAGTCAACAGTTACTGAACTTAACCATTTCAAATCCAACTTTTAAAGACCACATTGTATACAAACATTTTCAAACTATCCGTCAGGCGAGGCCTGTTGCTGGTAATCATTTTAGTTAACCTATCTTGTTTTCTTAAAACCTAATTTCACTATCGATCAGTTTTGCATGATTGTATTGTATTTGATATTCAGTACTGAAGGCTTGAAGTTATAGAATTTTACATCTAAAATTTTTCAAGCAGATCAGCACTTCTAAGTAAGAAATGGATATAAAACTTCTAACCATCTGCGAATTATAATAGAACTTAGCAAACAACACTCTATTTTGAGCAAGATAAAATATAGCAAGAGAAATGCCATGAAAACATAAATAAACAACCTACAAGGCTTGAAGTTGTAGAATTTTACAAAATCTATAATTTTCTAAGCAGATTAGCACCATGGTGGGAAATGGGATGTAAAACTTGTAATCATAATAGAATTTGCGAACAACCCTCCAATGTTGAGCATATAAAATAAAATGCAGTAAGAAAAATGTTACAATAACATAAATAAGCCTACAATGATGATACGGAAATAAGACAGCTAGCAATGCAAATAAAGATGGTAATTCATATACACGTGAAAGACTTGTTAATATAATAGTACACCGTTCCCAAGGAAATAGTGTTCATCATCCTTTTATGGTAGCTAATTCATATTTGGGGAAATGTCTTGATTGATATGTTAACCATGAATAAGATCATGAGAGGGGTAGATCATCTTTAAATAGAATAAAACAAAAATTTACATTCATTGGCTTCTTGGTAGCAGAGCAGATCATCTCGGTAGCTTAAAACAAATATGCACGTGCCAAACTAAAACCAAGAATGTTGCTGTAATGAACTTAAATGGTCCAGTGCTCAAAGATGGCCCCAACAAACTTATTAGACCATGGCTTCGTAAGTCCAACCTTTGCAAGGGTTTGCAATGGTATAAGTTAGATTTTACCCATCTATAACCTGACACAGCATAAACCACCCAACGTAACTAGTGCATCCCTTTTCCAAAGGGCATATGCCGTACAACTCATTATTCCAATTTCAAAGCTCCAAACAAACATCAACCTCCACCTACATTCTAATGATTATATTTAAAAACAAACACATGATGGAAAAATCAATCCACACAAAGCTTGATATAAACTAAGGTAACAAAACAAAAAAAATTCATCCTGCATCAATTAAAAAAAACCTTTCCACAGTTTCAACAATGAACCTTTCCACAGTTTCAACAATGTTTGGACTGTTCTACAGGCCTCGGATAGATGGTGACAGAGTGTGTTGTTAAAGCATTCTTAAATGTGAAGTCACCAATTTAATTCCCCATCTTATTCAAGTGTTATTTTTGGACATAACCATGATGTAGCCTCACCCTTGCCAAACTTACCCAAAAAAAAACAATATTTAGACTCAAAATGTTTAATTTTATTAAACCACCTAACATTTTGATGCAACCAGCAAAAAAGCGCATTGATCCTGATAATTTTAAAAACGAAACCATAAACAAAATTACACTCGAACACGATGAACTAATGGAGATCTGGACAATCTAACAATTAAAATATTCGAGCCAACTGGAATGGAAATCGTAATACTGAATGGCAAAAAAAACATAAGATGGATACTGCACTTAAAAGGCCACAGCTAATACGTGACCTGCATAATTGAATGGCTCAGAAGGTCATTCGCTAAACGGAAATGGGGGCCACATGGTAATGAACTTCATAGAAGACTCTGTGAACATATATCTTCAACATGTAACCACATTAAGATTACTAATACGCGTAACCAACTGGAATGGAAATAGTCATACTGAATGGCAAAAAAACATAAGATGTATACTGCACTTAAAAGGCCACAGCTAATACGTGACCTGCATAATTGAATATCTCAGAAGGTCACTCGCTAAACAGAAATGGGGACCACAGGGTAATGAACTTCATGGAAGACTCCGTGAATCTTCAACGTGTAACCACATTAAGATTACTAATTGATAATCTCCGGTCCCCTCTACTTGCCCAAGGCAATCCGACCTGGATTTGGCTTGCAAGTGCTCTCGCTGTTCAAAATTGTCAATCCTGCTCCTAGGCAGCCCCAACTAATGCAAACTGGGTTGTTACCTTAAGAGAAATCTATGTTTTGGAAAATATGAGTTGAATCTGAATAACACTTAATTCATGCAAACCACTGATCTAGTCATTGAACTAACTTCTAAACTAGAGAAAGAAAATGTAAAACAACACTCATCTATTTCCAAGAAATAATAAACATAATCTTTATCTATTTCCAAGAAATAATAAACATAATCTTTATCTATTTCCAAGAAATAATAAACGTAATCTTTTTGAGCTGTGGTTGTGAGACAACCTTCCACTCCTTCTCCCAGAGAGGTGATGTAGAGGCTGCAACCACAATATTTTATAGCTTAAATTCTACTGAAATGCCTATTCCAAATTAGACTACACGCAAACCTGTGTGATTATTATGCATAAACAAATAAGACTTAAGTAAAAAAGCACAATAGGAACGGTGATATTGAATAAAATGACTCAAATTCAAAAGGGCTTGGATATGACCACCAATGCTAGCACATTTGGCATCATAGTATGTCACCCGGTACTCCAAACACTTGATAATCAAATGTGAAAATGACCAACCCCTCAATATGTCGTCGAAGGTCTAAAGATCCACGCATAATTGCTTTAACCCAAAGTAAAAAGACATAACCAGGAATTTAGCATAACAAGAAAAGATCCTCAAATAGTTAAAAGTAAAAAATTAAGAAAAATCGAATAAAATTTGCAATCAATCTTCAGTAGAAAGAAGAATTGTTTCTCTTGATGCACTGTGTCGAATAAGACTTTTAGCTAGATCCCGCATGAATGTTAGTGCCCGCTACCAACCACAGCGAACGAAGTCAGTCTCTTAGAAGTCAGTGAACAAAGACTATTAGTGGAAGGACATAACTCCAATATAAAGAGTCATTCTTTTCCTGCTCACTAGTAAACGTTATCCCTTTCCCTCACCGCAAACGGCAGTTTAAGACAACATGAGCATAAACCAAATTTGAGATCGATGGGTAACTATCAAATGTATATCATGTTAAAATTGGCAATTAGGGCCAACTTCTACTTTAGGATAGCTTCTACTTTAGGATAGCTCATATGATGAAAATGATTATTGCATTAGATTCTTTTTTCGGAGAAGTACAATTTTAATATTAAGAGGTACAATTTTAATATAAAAATTGTCTCATTCTGACAAGTAGAAATGGAATTTTGAATTTATTTTTCTCATGGACATTGTCAAAGTCGGCCTCCGTCAAATGTAAGCTCATGAAGCCCAATGGATGTGTCTCCTCACCCTCAACCAATTGTATAAATAAAAGTGACCTTCTTTCATTTGAAGACTCACTCATATCATCACATCATCTTCTCTCTCCTCTCTTGATTGGTTCGTACAACTTGGAAGCTTCTCTACTTCACACATGTGGAAGAGGACGAGTTTCTGGACTGTTTCTGGACTCTGAAATTTTCTGTGATTAGGGCAGCATTGACCAGCGTGGACTTTGGTACTTTGATCAAGCGTTTACTTCTGTTTTGGGGCCAGAACTTCGATCTTTTTAGGCCGCATTCCTTGGCACGCATATTGAGGCAGCTGGGACAGTTTGCCCACGTTGAATGCAACATTGACTTTCTGTTTGACCGCAGAAATTGCAGCCAGCAATGTTTGGGTGACCGAGCTGTTTTGGGTTGACTTTGTGATCGTACTATTCTGCTGTTGACCGAGCTGACCGAGCTGATTACAAGTTGATTGGGGCTGCTCAGTTGATTGGGGCTGCTCTCTTGAGATCATACTATTCTGCTGTTGACCGAGCTGATTACAAGTTGATTGGGGCTGCTCAGTTGATTGGGGCTGCTCTCTTGAGATCATACTATTCTGCTGTTGACCGAGCTGATTACAAGTTGATTGGGGTTGTATTTATAATATTTGTTCTCTCTGCTGAATTATTGAAGAATAATAAGAACATTTCATCAAAGGATTTCCCCACATTGGGGTTTGTCCATGACATCCACCACCACA
Organism: Pinus taeda; assembly: GCA_000404065.3. Lineage (NCBI taxonomy): Eukaryota > Viridiplantae > Streptophyta > Pinopsida > Pinales > Pinaceae > Pinus > Pinus taeda. The sequence continues at coordinate 4,014 of APFE030401829.1, read as the reverse complement.
TCTTGTGTCCTCTTGTCTTAGCTTGTTTTCTGCATATGATTTTATGTTCTATCTGCATTTACTATCAATGTATATAATTTACTGTGATTGCTAATGGATATAATTGGAAAATGTCATTGGGCTGCTAAAGGAACATTGAAGTAAATTGTCTTAAGCAAGAACATACCATTGTTATCTAAAATTAACATATCTGAATATAGAGTTTAGCTGAGCCAGATATCTATTGTGACTGGAAATTCCATTATTGCTTATTCATACAGAGTCTGAACATGAGTTGGATCTCATCATGAATGTTCTTCAAAGCTACCTAGTCTTGCTCCCATTCCTGGGACAAACAGGTCTCATAAGCTACCTTTTAACATGGTGGTTTCCAGACATCAGGTTGCAGATTCACAAGAATACAAAGATCTGCACATTATATCTAAAATTTCGGTACCACAGAAACCCCCAATTAAAGATTAAATCCAAATGTCCTATCCATATGCTCTTCATGACTTTCATTAAAGTTGACATACAAAAGTCGTAGTCATTCCAACAAGCCACGTTTTCTTACATTGTGCTCTACTAAAACTGCAACAATTTGCCAGTTCAGCTGGATGGTTCACAAATATGCTTTTACATGCACAGTAAATATGACCAATAAATAAATATATCATAACCTTATTAGATATACTATTAGAGGATCTGTATAGGGGCTTGAAATTTTCTCAAGGCAAGCTATTGATTTAAACCTCCAAAATAAGGAGAGAATATACGGCTCGATTCTATAATAATAATAATAAAAAAATCTAGATGTGCCAAAATCTCAAACTTGAGATAACTTAACTGGAACAAACATGCTGCTGAAACGAAACAACGACAAATGCACATAACTTAACTGGAACAAACATGCTGCTAAAACGAAACAATGACAAATGCACATTTTCATTGGCTGAAACCTGACATGATAGTGTTTACAAACGACAATTAAAAAATATTATCAAACTAGGAAGTTGATATTCACTACAAAGTACACCCCTCGAAGAACGCTTAATAAATTGGAAGTACTAACTGACAAGTACTTTAGCCAAAAATGCTCATTCAGCTACAAAAGCAAAACATTAAACTAATAAAGTATGAATATCTTTCTAGTTAAAAACCTCCTGTTCAAAAATATTTTCATGTCATTTTCAAAATTGATTGCTTAATTGAGCATAACATGCAGCAGCTTCTCTAATACTTTATTGAAGCTAAGAGTTCCATTTCTGGGGCAAGCTGCTTTTCGGCTAACTCCACCGCTTTTGATCTCAATTTTGCTAATTGCTTCCTTCTCTCGTATGATACGTGAGCCTTTGCCTTTCTCTTCTCTTCCAATTCCTACATAGCATATGGGCAAAGAAAAGACTTAGTAATGTGTGTGGAATCTAACTATCGGTCAAAAATATAACACGATAAAAAATAAAACTCCAATAAGTAAAATTTCAGGAAATGCATCATATAACACATTACCGTAATAGTGTCATAGTGATGCCAGCCAACTTCTTTGGAAAGCCTTCCTAGCAGACAATACTTGTGACCTGGCTGAAGCCTCAACACTCTGTAAAGGCAAAGTAATAAAAAGTTAAGTCACATCATCTAAAAGACACTACTTAGTGCTGAATCATTTTAACCCTGAATCAGACACATAAGTCACATAAAATCTAATATGTTCAAGTAATACATCCTTTGGGCAATGGTTATCAGGCAAGCAACCCATATTCAAATAACAGCAGGCATGGAACGCTGAAACAAATAGTTCTTTGGCCAAGTTTGATGGCTCCCCACACTGAAGTGAATCAATGATAATGCAGATATGGTTTTATGGCTCCCCATACAAATCAAAAAAATGTTTATCCTAATAACCATATATACAAATAATAATGAAATTCTACGATAAAAGATTTAAGCACACCATACTTACTTCAGAGCATCTGGAATGACCATTCTCTTCTTCCTGTCATATGGTGGGGGAACCCCTTCAAAAGCCCTTAGCCTAGCAAGTGCTGCTGCACCACGCTTGGTTTTGTGTGGAATCATTCTGTAGAACATTCAAATCTTCTATGAATCAAACATTTTCCAAATATGCACTACTTCAAACACCTAAAATAATCACGACCAAAATAGATCAAACCAATTACCCTCTAATTGTCCTCCAAAGAATTCTGGATGGAGCTCGAAAATGAATCGGACCATGAGACGGCTTTGTATTCATTCGCTTCCTTAGAAAACGCAAGTATTTCATCTTCTGACGAACAAGTCCACCAGACATACATATCTCTTCACAACGCACCACAACCTGCAAAGCATAGAGAAACATAAACCAATGGACTCACCCAACATAATTGGATGTCTGAGTAACCTAAAATGGAGCACTGTTACTCAATATTGGTTATGTGTGGAGCTTCTTTTACATGCTAAATAACATACTAAAGTTTAAAATTTAGCTGGAAGCCGAAGCCTGAAATCTAAAAGCACCCAGCTAATCATACACACATATTAATTTCATTTTATTATTATTTTTATTATTATTACCAGTATAGATCCATTTTAATTAGGTATCTATCAAGATACTAGAGAGATTAAATCTCATTATATGCAAATCTCTTTTTAGAATGAAAAATTTGAAAAAAAAAATTACACATCAAAAGATTTAATCTATTTAGTGATTGATAAATCTTTGATTAAAATAGATCTATAGTGGTTTTCTGTCTCCCTCTATATAGAACATGAGTACTTTTTCATCGTTTAAATTGTATTACTAATATTTAATATTAAAAATAAAATGAGTTACTCATTTTCCTAGATAACTAAATTATTTTAGCTCTTTTTCTTTTTGAAAATTGTTAAACAGACATGGACAGCGAGAAAGAATAGGAAAAATAAAGCATGCATTGCAATTTTATTAACAATTTGATATACATTTATAGTACATTTGGTGACCGTTGGGATTCACATCCCAAGGTCCCTTGGACTACTTAGTCTATTCAGCTTCCACACTAACCCATTTAGGATTAGGTGTCCAACATTCCCCCCCTTAATCGGAAGGGTTATGTATGAGTCCAAGAAGAGAGTTGTAATACAAAATGTACAAATATGCATGGCAGCACTAGGCTGAATGTGCTCTATGAAATTTTGGTATAAAGGGCGGTGATTTAAGGATGGCCACCAACACTGGAACGCTTAGTGCAGTTCCCGGAACTCTTCCAAAACTGGCAAGAAACTGAAGTTTTCTGCTAGAGGAAGTGATCCTATTGTTTTAAAGAGGGAAACCTTCAACCATAAAAGGGAGGTCTCACCCCGCATAAAAGGTAAAACTTCAACCTGAAAAGGGAAGTCTCAACCTGTGATGGTTTAAGGATGACCAACAACTCTGGAATGCTTAATGCAATTCCTTGAACTCTTCCAAAACTGGCAAGAAGCTGGAGTCTTCTGCTAGAGGAAGTGTTCTCAATTTTGTTCCCGGAACTCTTCCAAAACTGGCAAGAAGCTGAAGTCTTCTGCTAGAGGAAGTGTCCCAGATTGCCAACTGAAGGCATGTTCAGGCATCTTTTTCTCTGGCTACAACTCTGAAACTGGTGTGGCAGGTTGTGGCTCAGGCTCGCTTGATGTGGCTTTGAAGCTTGTAGATGACCATCATTTCCTCCCCTGTCAGATACAAGGTGAGAAGATGGAGAAAACTCAACTGCAAGACTATTCAATATTCTGGAACAAGTTCTGACATGTGTTTGATATATCTTCTTGGTTGTTGATGCCCATTGCCAAGAAGCGATCCATCCTAGATGAATCTTTGTTCTTGCAGGACGTTTGTTTTTGAAGCATCTGTTTGAAGAATGACTGGTTTTATGACAGTGCTTACATGGATGAAGATCAAAACAGTTATCTTTCAAATGGCCAACTCGATCACAGTGTTGGCATTTCACAATCTGTTGTGGCTGTTGTGGAAGAGAACCAGAATCTGAAACAGCTGAAGGTGAACTGTCATGAGGAGCAGGTGAA